>JACJUY010006722.1:5076-26033 GCA_014220935.1 Platorchestia sp. MABIK
CAATCGACTTTAATCTCTTAAACACCACTATATTCTACCATAATCACAACCATTATTTCCGACTGGGATTTTATTCTCCTTCTCACTGCAGGTGAAATTTTTTTCGGTCTACCACTAGATTTTGCTGTTCCATAATTCTCTGGGTCCTTTAGGAAGCTGCAAATTACAGTTTTACTGCGGTGAATCTCAGCTGCGATTGCGCGTTGCGACAAGCCTTGCTTATGCAGTTCAACTATTCGACCACGTTCAAATTCGGAAAGTTTGCTTGCTTTGGGCATGGTGAAACCTTTACGCTATCATTGCCAACCTGTAACTAATCTAAAATGCTGGAAATTACCCTTAAACTAAACTTTTTTACCCTGGTCTGATAATTATGATCAACTGAAAAAGTCATTATGCATTAAAAGTGTTGATTTCTTAATAAGTTGTTACAATTGTTATTTTTTGTCTTTCTCACCTTTTACCTTTAGTAATTACCGATCCATAGTTGAATGCATTTAATTATTTATCACTGAAATGTTGGCATTTTTCTAAATTTTCAAGTGGTCTCAAACTTTGGATCAGGAGTGTACATGAGGTTGATGGTAACACTGTAACGAAATGATGTTTGAAGCAAGTTGATAGTTGACACAAAAAACGCAGCGTTTACAATTATAATGAAAGTCGCTAGCTTAGAAATTTTGTATAATAATTTTACGGAAACGTTTTTACCGGGGTCACCAGCGTAACGTCAATATGGATCCCCCCCAGCGCTGACCGGGAAAATCTCAGAGATTATGACTAAGGGTGCGTGCACACTACAAGCGGAGCGGCGCGGAGCGGAGCGGCACGGCGCTGCGAGGAGTGGAGCAGAGCGGAGCGTGTGCTCACATGTAAGCTGAGCAGAGCGACGTCCACAGGAATCAGTCGTTTTGGAGGATTTCGCGAGTACGGTCCTATAGCTCGACGGCAAGAAACAGAAACGGAAATACTGGGTCCATCCCATCAATATGAGGAGAGATCGCAAGGGAGAATCCAATCCCACTATCTCTTCGAAGCACTGAGGAGAGATGAATCGCAATTCTTCGAGTATATACGGATTATTGAGGATACATGTAAACCAAAGTAGTTCAAGCCAAATTAAAGTCTTTACACAAAGGCTGTATTACTTTACAGGATGACAGGTTTTCGTAGGCCAATAAGAATAAAGGAGCGTTTTTTGGGGACTTTAGGGTGAGTGCAGGAAAAATAATTCCCTTCAGAAATTCAGGGTTGTGCCAGAGAAAGCTAAGTGAAAAATACTGACATATACTGACTTGTCCTAACCAATAAATTCTCAAAATACTGAAATGTTTTCCGTTAGTGTTGGAAAAAACACCTAAGCTCAAAATATTTTGCAGCTTATTGAGTGTCAGACATTCATTGAGGCCTCCTCCTCACCATTTTAAACTTTAATTAAAAATCGCACATAATTATTCCTTTAGCAAGATAATAAAATAGAATACACCGCAAAACAAAATAAAAATCAAACTACATAACATGGAAAATAAAAAAAGATTCCTTAAATTGAAGCAATAATAAATTAACAAATCAGAAAACGCCGAAGAAAAAAGAAGTAAATGCTTAATGAACCCAAATGGGCAGAATTAAACAAATATATTACATGCTACACCATCAATGATACTTTTTATATGATTAGTTGTACAAATTATTAGTTATATATTATGCTTTTTGAAATCAAATGACAATTCTACTCTACCCCTGTAAGATATGACGATCCAAAGGCGGAGCCAAAGAGAAACGCTCGTCGCGAGCGTCAAAAAATCCCAACGAATTTCCCGAGCGCGCCACTCCGCTCCGCTCTGCTCCGCTCCGCTTGTGGTGTGAAAAGCCGAGCGTTTTTGCATTCGAAGTGTGCAAGCATTATTGCCGCTCCGCTCCGCTCGGCTCCGCTCGCTTCGCTCGTAGTGTGAACGCACCCTAAGACAGACAATAGCAAGACACTAGAGGCTCCCGCATTATGAGAATTTATGACACGCCGTACTGAACATACAAAAGAGGCAATTTGCGGGTAAATTTCGACAGTGCATGGCTTAGGCCTGTGAAGAATCGTAATTTTAGGAGTTTGAATAGTTCCCCGTATCAGATCACGTCGTAAACACTTATTCACTGAAGAAAGGAAATCAGCTGATCTACGGGAGCATTGTGACCAAGTATAATGCTTACTAAAGGTAGCCGGCTATTGTCAGAGAAGACATCAAAGCATCGCCGTTGCTTATTGCGCAGCGCGGCGCAGTCGATCAGAACATGGTGCACTGTGAGGCGTGCTCCCAGGCACAAAGGGCAGCCAGGCGGAGGCTCCTTTATCTCACTGTTCATGAGGTAGCTGTGGGTGAGATAGGTATGGCCGCTTCTGAGTCGATTTAATATGACCTCCACTCGGCGTGGCAGTCTACTTTTGGGCCATGATCCCGGTTCTAGCTGGGCCTCGTTCATGAGGCTCCTCCGCTGGTGCCAGTCTTCTTTCCATCTGCCGTGGATCTTCTTCTCAAGTACCGAGCACCAGTCCCTATAAAATGTTGGGACTCGCTCGAGCGGGCGAAGTGCAGCTGCTTTCGCCAGGCTATCGACGGTCTCGTTGCCCCGAATCCCCACATGGCTGGGGATCCAGCAAAATTTGGTAGTTTTGCGGTTCTTGGCAAGGTCATGAATCTGATGTTGAAGAAGGCGAGCATGAGGGTGGTCCGTGCGTTTGTTGAGGAGCACTCGCAAAACACTCAGGGAATCACAAATAAATAATAAATTGGTTCTCAGGATGATCACAAATGATCTGCAGTGCGAAATCAATGGCACACAGTTCCGCAGTGAATATAGTAGATGTTTGGGGAAGTGAGATCTGTTTCTGAATGCTGCTACAGAATGCAGTCGCGCCAACGCCGTCGTTGCTTTTGGAGCCATCTGTGAAGATTGCAATGAAGCCTTGGTAGTTTTCGTTTTCTAGTCGGCGGAATTCTTGGATGTATGTTGTTGGATGGGTAGTTTCCGTTTTTAGGGCTGTTAGGTCCATGTTAATGTCGACGGTGACCGTATCCCATGTTGGAACGTCAATGTTCAGTAGCCGGTACGAGAAAGCGGGTTTGATTTAAGGGGGGTTTGAAATGAGGGGGTTCGAGATTTAGAGATTCCATGATATTGAGGGTGCGAATGGCAAATGAAGGCATAACTTTCTTATTTATGAAAAATTTTCTTCAAGTAGGTGGGATAACAGAGTTAAATGCTGAGTTACCAAAGTGGCTGTTCATTTTAAAATAACATCTTAAGGAAAGCAATTGCCTTCGCAGGTTCAGCGGCATTTCACCGGTTAGAACTTGGAGGCTTGCAGCAGGTGTGGACTTGAAGGCTCCGGTAGCCAGACGCAGACAGTCGTTTGCGACGAGATTCAAGAGCTCAAGGGTGGTGTTGGGTGCTGATGCGTAGAAAATGCATCCGTAGTCTATTATTGATCGAACAATAAGTTTGTATATGTGGAGGAGAAAATGCTAATCCCCTCCCCAAGCGTGAGAGGAGATGGATTTGAGCATAGCGCATCCTTTTTTAAATTTGGCTCTAAGTTCGTCTATGTGTTTTTTCCATGTGAGTTTTGTGTCGTTCGTCAGTCCAAGAAATTTCATTTCCTCTACAAATTCGATTTCCTAATTGGCAATTTTTAGGGGTGGGGGCATCTTGATACCGGGCAACGTGGTGAAATGCATGGCTTTGGATTTCTCTGTTGAGAAAGCGAAACCATTCGTCTGAGTCCATCGTACGACACGATTAAAACATTCTTGGAGTTTAGTTTTATGAGATTTAGATCGCTATGTCGATAGCCGAGCTGAAAGTCGTCAACAAAAAGTGAGCCGTGAAATCGCGGATCCTGAGGGATCAGAGAGGCGATACCATTGATTTTAATGGCGAAAAGAGTGACAGAGAGCACTGAACCCTGTGGGACGCCTTCTTCTTGCGGGAAGGGGTCGGACAAATAATTGTTTATTCTGACTCTAAATGTTCAGTCGCGTAAGAATTCTTGGATGAACGAGGGGAGTCGTCCTCGTAGTTGCATTTGGTGGAGATCCCGCATTATTCCAAATCTCCACGTTGTATCGGACGCTTTTGTTGGGTCGAAGAATACGCTTACGAAGTGTTCATTGTGAACGAAAGCTCTCCTGATCGTTGTTTCAAGGCGTACTAGGTGGTCAGCTGCGGATCTGCTTTGCCTACCGCCGCACTGGATGTTGGTGAGGCAGCAGAAGTCCGAGAGTCCATTGTTGACAAGACGTTCCATTGTTTTGCAGAGGCAACTGGTTAGTGCGATAGGTCTGTAATTTTGGGGCGATTGTGAAGATTTATGCGGTTTTGGAAAGGGGATTATAAGTGCCTCCCGCCAGCTGGGGGGGAATTTCCGTTCAGCCAAAATTTGTTCATCATGGATAGTAGGCATTGTTTGCCGGCTTCGGGTTGGTGCTTTAACATCTGATAGGAGATTTAGTCGGCTCCAGGAGAGGTGTCCTTGGTGGTACAAAGAGCAGCTTCTAGTTCTGCTGCTGAGAACGGTAAGTTGTATACTTCAGTGTTCGTAGATGAATAATGTAAACCTTCGTTTTGGACCTTTTCTCTTTCTCGTTGAAACTCGACGGGGTAGTTCGTGGCTCTGCTTGTATTGCTGAAGGTCATCGCTAGCCTGTTTGCTATTTGGGGCATGGTGGCATACGTAATGTTTTCTTGTAAGATGCGATATTTTTCGTTGGGATTGGCCTTTTATTTTATTGGTATAAACGGTTGTTAGAGGTGTATTTTTGGTGAATGTATTTGCAAAAACTTATCCACACTTTCCGTTTTTCCTCACGTAAGAGGTTTCTGTGGATTGCTCGTGCTCTTTTCCAACGAAGAGCATTTTGCACCGATTTGGTATGGCGGTATTTTTGGTATAGGAGTTTGCGGTTTCGTCGTGCTTCTGTTAATTTTGCGCTCCAATAGGGCTTTGGAAAGAAGGTTTTAGTTTCAATGGTGGGTATGGACTCCGTAGCTACAGCCAGTTTGGCATTATTGAAGGCTTGGAGTTGTTCTTCAGTTAGTCTCCGGTGAGGTTTCCAGCTTGTTCCACTTTGGGTGGTTTTCGTCCGAGCGCCAATCCGCTCTTTTCAGGCACCCCATTGTTCTGCACGGCTCGCTTTGTTGTGCGTTCATTAGTTGGATTAGGATCGGTCAGTGATCGCTGTCCTGAGGAAAGAGACAGGTGGACCACTGCAACTCCGCGTTCAGGCGGGAAGAGGCTAGCGTTAGATCTATGGCGGATTCTGAGTTATACGAGATTCTGGTTGGGGATCCCGTATTTAGTAGAATGAGGTTTGACTGTTCTAGATATTGCTCAAGAATGTGCCCCCGAGTGTCCGTGGTTCTATATCCTCAAACTGTGTTATAACTGTTAAAATCCCCCATTATAATGCTTGGAGTAGGGAGTTGATTTTCTAGGTCACGAAGTGCTTCTAGGGTAAGGCTATGATTTCTAGACGTGTACATTGAGACGACTGTGATCGGCCGACTAACTTGGATGGTGGCGGCGATGACTTGAAACTGGGACGTAAGAACGTGTTCTCTGAATGGAACTTAGTTATGGATAAGCAAACCCACTCCTCCATGGGGGGTGAAGTTGAAGTGGCCATGTTTGATGAGAAGGGAGTATTCAGACATAGAGAATGTGTAATTGTGCCATAGCTTAGTTTCCTGTAGCGCAACGACAGCTGGTCGGTGCTGGTGTATCAATTCCAACAGTTCGTCTTTCTTGGCTCGAACTCCTTGACAGTTCCATTGTATAATTGAGGCTGGGTTGTTCATTGCTCAGGTATGGGTGGATTTTTTTATATTGTAGAAAATTTCTTCGGTTTCTCTTCTGACTGCAGGATTGTTTTCGCTGGTTATTTCACACAATCGCTAAGAGCGGAATCGTAATTTGGGGTCATTTGTTTCGATGTAGTATACAGTTCGCCGGTATCAGGATTCAAACACACTGCCTCTGTTAGTTGTTTCTTTTCCGTAGGGCACTCCTGATGTTCGAATTTTTTCCGCTTTTTTCGCGTGCTACCGTCCACAGGTTTGACGAAATCGTCGGCAGCAGAGCTCGGAGATTCCACTTCCCTCGGTGGGGTTCGGCTTGACGCTGTGTTGGCGGCGGTTGTCCGTACAGGACGGACAAAGGAGCGCCGATATTGCGGACATTCTGAATCCAATTTAGCTTTGGCTTGGGCTCTACTGAATCTAAATTTGTGTTATATTGTTACATTTTCTAGTTAGCATTTGAATTC
Source organism: Platorchestia sp. MABIK (assembly GCA_014220935.1). Taxonomy (NCBI): domain Eukaryota; kingdom Metazoa; phylum Arthropoda; class Malacostraca; order Amphipoda; family Talitridae; genus Platorchestia; species Platorchestia sp. MABIK. The sequence goes on from JACJUY010006722.1 coordinate 11,394, forward strand.
GATGCATTTAAGGGATCCGGTGAAATGATTTTGGCCGCAGTGATGACATTCTATTTTTGAACTGGTACATTCGCTGGCACTGTGATTAGCGTTATCACACCGAGCACAAATTGGGGTGTTGTTTGAGCACCACTTTTGTGCATGCCCATATTCCAGGAATATTTTGCAAAGCATCGGACGTGGTACGTAGGCGTATCCTTTGCTTTTTATTGTTCGCCTGGCACTGCTATATATTCTGGAAGGTCTCCGCGGAAAATTAGTAGCAATGGTTGGGCGAGTAAGTTCTTGGGTCGGATCCATGTTGCCTTGGTCACATCGTAGAGGTCATGATCTTCTTTGAGTCATTTGCAGAAGTTCTCAAAATCGCTCAGGTCGTACTCGTAAATGTAAACGAGTCCTTTGGCGGCGTTGGAGTGGCAATATTCGGATATGGTGACAGGTATATTATTGATTTTATGTTGCGGACAGAGTCGCTCTGGCGTGAGTTGCAGATTTAAATTATAAAGGAGTCTTTCCCCTTAGAGGAAATTCGGTTTGGTTTAGTCCCAAGGTCTAGTTGCAGGCTCTTCTCCAGTATCCACGGTGAAAGCTTGCGTTTTTTGGTTGCATCTATTTTGCAGAGAAAGTGTTTGGTGAAATTTTTTGACGTTTTTTCGGAGTATTTATTAGAGTTTAGGTACAGCTGCCTTGCACGACGGATGCCTACTTTGTGCTTTGCTTGAATTTCAACTATTTTCTGTTCTTCAGTATGCTTAGGACACATTTTGCTTTTCACTGGGTGGGGATCGCGGCAATGGAGACATTTGGCTTGTGCTTCCAGGTACTGATCACTTGAGTGTCCTGCAGCGCCGCACTTTGCGCAATTTGGTGGCCTGTTGCAGCGTTTTTTGGTGTGATCATACAGTTGGCAGTTGGAGCAGTGCATGGGTTTATCAATGGATGGATAAACTAGCGTGTCCGCGCGCTCACCTGGAATATATATACATATATATATATTGGTGTATGTTGGCAGCAGGTCATTTTGTAAACACACTTCGTTAAAAGTTAGATGGCACATATCCTTTATTCTCTTGATCACTAATTTTTCAAGAGATTAGGTTATAAGTATCAGCGACCTGCTTGTTCAGACTAGTTTTATTTAGGCATGATTATGGGTGCGTCACATCCGAAACGTCCTTTTAACTCGTATTATTTTAAATTTGAAGAAATCAAGTATTAAAGTTGAAGAAATTCGTCATGACTCCAAGTTTTATTGCATCTTTATGGCTTGCGAAATGTATCTTAAGAATAGTACCAGCTTCTACACTTTTAAAATTCCGCGCTCTTGAAAAATTAGTGATTAAGAGAATAAAGGATATGTGCCATCTAACTTTTAACGAAGTGTATATATATATATGTATATACCTGGGGGATGTTTCGGAGTTGAATTCGAAGATAAGGACGCTGGTTTGTTCGCGCCTGGTTTTGATGAAGGTAGCGTCAATGACGTTGCTGATGTCGGAAGCTTCCTTCAGTCCCGCTGCAAACTCGTCGAAGTCGCTCATGTTGTACTCGTTGATGTAGATGAGTCCTTTGGATTTGTTCAGTCTTGGGTGGAGTGTGACTTCGTAGAGCACGCTATTCACACTATTAATGGTCAGCATGGCTTGTCCTTGTTTGTTGTTCCTTGCTTCGAGTGTGAAGCTATCTTTGCCTGCTGGTGGGAATTGATTTGGGAGGGAGTCTAGTAGCGTTTATGACGCTGGCTTTTATTGCGTACTGAAAGAGGCTGCGTTCAGTTTCCGGTTTAAATTTCATAGAATAAAAGCGCATGAATGTCGGTTAGGTCGGAATTTCCATGAGGTCCAGGGGCACATATTTTCGCTTCCTGGTAGATCCAGGGGAACAGGTGGTTTTTTGTTCTCATTCTGGAGGTGGTGTTATTTTATCAATGATGTCCGCCAGTTTGCTCACAGCCAGTTCCACTTTTTTAATTCTCTCCTCCGTAGATATTTCCATCATTGCTGGGTCGCCACTCTGAACATCCCGAACGTCGCCTTTACATCCCATCTCACCCAGACTCCGCATCAGCCTGCTCACACTCCTCCCCACCTCGCTCACCCGCTCGGTCGCAGCCTCACGACCGGAATTCTTCCCCCGTTACCGCCGGCAGACTCGACAATTTCCCTATTGATTGGAGTCTTGATTGACTTGACAGGGTTTGACAAAGTTTCTCGTTTTCCGGTTTTTCCCGGGTCCGGCTTGCGCTCTCTCCCCACACGCTTACCCCCGGACCGCGAGTCTCTCGCTCCTCTGGGCATGGTGCCCGACCCCTGCGGCCGCCAGCCTCCGGGATCAGGGTTGGGGTTTTTACTCTTAACTTTAGGCTTTGGAACAAAGACAAAACTACCAATTTAACGCAAAATTGGAACAATGAATGATTTGGTAGGTTACACAACCTAGTTATTCACCTTACACTAACAAATGCGTGGTAAATAAAGATGAAAAATTTAAAACCTAGAGCACCTAGGCGCTCCAGGCGCCCCCCGCGTTGGTTCCATCCATAATAATTCTGATTGGCGATAAACTATTACAATAATCAAGTCGCTATCCCAGTACAAAAGGTTGTACAAATGACGGTAGTCGTAGTAGGTGTACTAACGACACCACCACGAGAAGGTGCAGGTGGGCTGGATACCCACACCTGACCACGGGCAACCTTTATCAAATCATTGTCTGTTTTTCTTTTTTGTTCCCTAAACCACAAAAAGGAAAATGCAAATCAAATAACCGTAATAAAATACTTTGAGTTTGATGCCAGTAAAACGGGGCAAAGGGAACAGTGAATATTCCCTGTATGTCTACACACACGTTCTAGCTTAAAAGAAATTACATTTTGCACGCCTAGTAGGAAAAAATTAGATGAAAAATAAACAAATTAGAGTAATGACAAGAAGTGCTTTGTAACTACACTTTCGGTGTGTATATCAGCTTTTAAAGTTATTAAGACACAAAAACGACGCTACTTTCGCTTGATTGATTTTCACTCTCCAGGGAAGTTTGTTGCACAGTAGGGCAATTGATGCAGAGAAAGCTTATTTTCTAATGCCGTATGAAAGGTTAGACACCGTTTCTCTTAGACATCGTTTCTCCGATTTTGTTTTTGGTTAGTTATGGTGAGGGGTAGGAATTGTGCAGAATCGGCAATACTCTGAGGGAGGTATAAAGAAGAGAATACATGTTGGAATTTATAAGTAAGGCGCCCATCTTGAACTGGAGTCAGCTGAGGTAATTTAAAAGAAGGGTTGCACGATTGCTCTTCTTAAATTTGCTTTTCACACAACCATGGCCCCAAAAATTACACATTTCAGCTAATCTCTTTGGATATATTGAGATACGTCTTCCATTCCTAAGCTTCAGTAGTCATGACACGAAGATACGAGCATTGAAAGAAGTAAAATAGGCACGAAATATGGAGACTCGAAGGCCTATCTGTAGCGAAGGTAACCTAACAGTCTCTCATATCGTATGCCTGTCCCCATGACATACGATATGGAAAATTAATTAATCTAAACCTTTCACTCATGCTATACACCTCGAAGAAAAGTGTTCTCTGCTGATATTAATGCATTTAAAGTGCATAGTATAAGTAGACCAAGAGCAGTTACTGCAGTGCAACTCGACAAAGTATGAGCTCAAGCATTCTTGATCCCTTTGTCACCTACCTCATATCAGCAGGAACGAAAAATTTGACAGGGTAAGAAACATATGCAGAAACCTGGGATGTCATGCATGTAGCGCTCGACGCTGTTTTCATTACTAGGTTCCAAAAGCAGTTGTTCAAGTTTAGAGTTTTGCAAAAATTTGCTCGACTCTAAGCCATTTCACGTGAATTGAGGTACGCAGTGGTCTGTCAGTTGCAGTGTGCAACACAAACACAACTTACCAGCTTACTGCAGTCAGCTCTATCTCTGCAGCTCTCTTCTCCCTCAGTCCCGACACAAGAGTTTGCGTCACCGGCGAGGCACGCGCGCAGATCAGCCTGGAACATGGCCACATTTAGCTCACAATATTAATTTTGTAAGACCATAGGAAATTCAACGAGGTTCTTATACGAACCTCGAACGAACTACCTGCTCTTTAAATCTACTCTCCCTAACATAAACGAACGCTCAACTACAGGCAGGCGACAAGTTGAGTACTAGACAAACCTCGCAAAATTTGCCATGCGGTCGTGACCAACTGTCAGTGATTATTTGGTTCCTTATATTAAACAAGACAGTATTTACAAAACAATGCTGGTTATCAACAAGATTAAAATTAGTCTCCTCTACGTGTTCTGCTCATCACTGTGGGATTATAGGAAGACACGTTTGTTCTCCTGTTCTATTCGAGGTTGGAAATTGAATTTAGTCGAATTTTATACTTAGTGAAATTAATTTTAAAAAAGATTTCACACTTAAATGAACAAAATTCATATTTATTGACAATGTGAAGGTGGAATTTGTTATGACCGTGAAGTTCAGGGCGAAGTGTCGGCCTCTGCTTACTCAAAGAATGAGTCATGTTGAAACTTAGAAAAACTCACGAACAGTCTGTACAGTGAGTGTTAAAACCTAGGTCTTTCAATAAATTGTGCTCTTGACAATCGGCAAAATAAAAGACAAAATACGAAGCTAGAAGAACGAGAAAAAAAATAACACTCGTGCATGAATTGTTTCACAGGACGCCATCGTCTCTAAAAGAAGGAGGAAGGCACCATTTAGGATGGAAATAAGGGAATGCGGAATCGATACAGAAGGGGTGTAGAAACAGTAAATTGAGAAAAATGTTAATGAAACAAGATAACAGTTGAAGAAAAAAGTAGGTGATGAAAAACACGACAGCAGTGAACCGAAAAAAGATGGTTCTCACCATAACAAAAAAAAATACTACTTCAACAAAAAAAGTCCCACCTAACTCTCAGCTAGGGCCCTCACATTTTCTCCCTGGGAGCGCTAATTCCCACAGATTCAATAGTTGTATCCCCCCTGAGGGGACGCCTAGCCACCAAACCCACGAATTTTACTGTTACAAAACATTGCTGAATGAGCATCGAAGCACTATAATGATAAGAAGACTTACACCCTGGGTACCTCCACGGATACAATAAACTTAGCTTCCTTCCAGGAATGAAACAAAATCATGCGACATACTCTGTATCACAAATACTGGGTTCAACCTACAGTATAAAATGCTCGTATCTCTAACCTCACCTACCTCTTAAAAGATCTAATGCAGTGATTTTCAAAGAAGTGAAGATCTACATAATAGTCATATGCCAGAGGTTAGGGTTAACGGATTTGAAATATACAGTACATGTTAAGATCTGAAATATTTCTATGGTTTCGTTGAACAACAAAAGTTTCAGGAAGGTTCGTGACGGTAGGATTTCAAATATTTGTTTAATATTGACGTACCTGAAGGACAGCGACTTTTTCCGTTAAAGTTTTTTCAACATCAATTAGTTTCTTTTGGTTATTAGCTGACTTTTCTTGAAGCTTTTGGATGCTGTCGTCCTTGACGTCGAGTTGATGGAACAAGTCATGCATGAGGCTCTCGAATTCCTTCTTTTCTGTCTGGAGGCAAAAGGAAAATAATTTTATAACCTTGAAACACTAAGCCATCGAGTTAGCTCAGGAACTTTTTCAGGTCCGCACTGTGGAGTATCACATATTTTAGAAATAACAGATTTACAGTAAACCGAACACTGCCGCCTGAAAACAAAGCAGACGCCATGTAACGCCACACTTTACCCCTCAACGAGTTCAGGTTCACCTACTATAATTAACGCTCTGATGCTGATAAAAAGAATTGCAACAAAAATATAAACGTATCCCTGCAGTAAATTTATTCACTGCGCTCCAGGAAAATAAAAAATTGAGACTAATACATTATTAGGAAAGATGTATCAGATAAATTGCTTCAATTGTTCAGTAATTTAGTTGTCCAGATGTAGGTCACTTTTCCAGATTATAACATTCGTTGTCATTAAGCCCCTGAAATGTCATAGAAGACCAATTCACCTATTTTCTCAACTGATGACATTTCGCACTTGAAATTTATGGGTATTACATAGTTTTACCGAATATTTCAGATATTCACTTTCACCTGTTTTCTTAGAATCTCATGCAGAATAAGGTTCACATTCATCAAAAAGCCCTTTGCCATTCATCAAGTCACCTTATGGATCAGTCGTTCTTTTTCGCACTGCTGCTGAAGACCTGCTGTCTCTTGGGCAACCAGAGATGAACAATCGCAGGAGTCTGTCGCGGGCTGCTGTTGCTGTGCCGGCACAGCCGAGTCGCGCAAAGCCTCACACTCCTCTAGCGCCGCCTGAGCCACATACGATTGATTCAAAAATTTTATAGAGAACCACCGTGAAATATTGTCATGATTAATTAGAACGTGTTAGTAAAATGAAGTAATAAATAGGCAGGAGCATTTTATGAAAAGGCGAGGCAGTACATGTGCTCAGCGAGGCAGTACTTTTCTCAAAACAGATTATAACATCGATCACATTACAAAGAATTAGGAAAGTTCAGAAAATTACCAAGCTATTATTAAATGACTAGTGTACAAGGCCCGTCAAAAATGACGGAACTCAATACCTTTCTTGAACAAACTTTCCTGACGTGGATGACTAACAGATATATCTAACCTAACAGTACCCGTGATAAAAATATGATTGTACTTACGCACTGGTGAAACTCGTATCACAGATACGGTCATCATGGCTATCTTTATGAGCGTGACAGAGAAATGAAAGCAGCGGACTCTAAACAAATAAACCAAGGGTATTGTAAGGTAGTAGTAGGATCCGTGGAAATTCCTTGGACAATGTCATCGTTAAGCTAGGTGGACCCGTGAAAAAATTTCGTCAATATTACCTAACCTATCCTAGTCTAACCAAACCTATCCTAAACGAACCTATCCTGATGAAATGTTGAACAAATCAATTCATGTAAAGGTCATCTTTTAATGTTACTAGTGCACACGTGCTGGTCGGCATTAATCTGAAGAATTTCATCCCTTCTTTCTTGAGTTAAATTCGCTTGTGCAAGTCGATGCTGTTCGGCATTAGTCCGAAGAATTTCACCCCTTCTTTCTTGAGTTGAATTCTCTCGTGCCACTCAATGTTGTCCAGCGCTATGACGAAGAATCTCCTCTCTTCTTTCATGTGTTAAGCTCTCTTTAGCTACTCGGTGTTGCTCTGCACTATTCCGTAGAATTTCCAAACGCCGGTCAAGGGTCAATTTAGCTCTATCTTTTCGTTGGCGAGCAGCATTGCTTCGTCTTGCCATTTCGCGTCTTTCATCCGATCGTCTTCGATGTTTTTGTTGCTGTCGGAGTCTTGCTACTTCTCTCATGCGGTTGGACCCATTTCTATCTTTGGTGGCCTTTTTTGCCGGAATTTAATTCTGAAATGTCGTCTATTATCTCTTCAAAGCTTTTCAAGAAAATCACAATATCGAAAACAATAACTCAAGTTCCAAAATCTTGGGCCTTATACCCAGTGGTAGCCAGGTTACTGGACGAACAAATTTATAACAATTCTTTTTGCATTATCAATTAAAAATATCAAAGCGACATGATGAATTTCAACAGAGAAAGCTCTATAGAAAATTTTTATTATAAAAATAAGCCGATTGCGTATTGTGGATACCATAATCAAGAGGGGGTCGCACGGACGGAGGGACGGACGCGGCTCCTTTTATAATAGTAGTGATACTGAGGAATTTGGTATCCGCGATACCGCAAACCCAGACATCTTATGTTTTTTAAGAAGCGGACACCAAACAAATATATAAATAATTATATAAATAAACACACAACGGGTATTTTTAGGTTAGATTTAATGATCGCAAATCAAACTTCTTGGTCCTTATTCATCCCCCTAGTTCGAACTCCGTCTACCCTCTTGAGAAAATAATGATATGCCAATTTTGTGTCTGTTACCTCTGGAGTTAATTTAGCAGTTTAAGCATTAGCACTAGAATTCAGTTAGAACCGCTCCGGACCCTGCAGGATGCCGTTGCTGGACAGTTTATGATGTAAAATTTACATACAATTAGGCTCCAACATGAGTTATTAGGCCTTGCAAACTTGAGAAAAACATTAGCAGTAAATTAAGTCATTTTAGTAGAACACAAATCAAGAAACTAAACTATGATAGGAAATTACTTTACCGAACGAAAAAAATTTAATTAACAAAACATTCATTTAACTGAAATATGAATGTGTGACCACTTTTCCCTCGTGAATTTTTTTCCCTCGTGACCAGTCGCTCATCTGAACAACAGTGCAAAATTAAGACTTCCTATACTCTTCTCTTGTTTTACAGCCCTATTCAATAGTCTCAACTCAAGGCTTAGACGATCAGCACTCTACCTCTGCGCACCTTGCCGACGCAAACGGCTCGCCATGCTCTTATGAGCGTTTTTTCTGTGAAATAGGCAGAGCTAACTCCATCACCGCTCTCGGTCTCGCAGGTCTAACTCAACAGTCGAAAGCACGGATCTAGCGAGAGTTCACAATCTCATCGCTCCCAGGCTACGCTAACCTCTTGCCCCTGCCTTATTCAGCCGCTCTTCCATTAGCGCTTCCTAGCCGATCACCTTCTTCGCTGTTCGTCAAATGACTGAAGCCGACAGCTCAGGCCTTTGATCTCCATACTACTACGTCACCGCCTCCAGCACTCTTATAACTTGACATGCCGTGCCGCAGCACACTATCGCTGCTCACACTGCAGCCAACACTCACCTACGATATCTCGAATCTGTAACGAAGCCGGCCTAATCACCACTCCAAGGTCACTCAATAAACAGAGTCACCTAGCCAATATTTCGCCACCGAGATGCGGTTTCCAAGCATTGGGAATACTCGTATTGCATGGCGGACGCCACCTCAAAGTTTTCGTAATTAGGGTAACTCAACTACGCACAGTCGCTAAACTTGGCTGTAGCATAATTTACAGCTCCAAACCAAAACCAATCATACTGTGTGTGTACCTTCCTATTGTTCCATCGAGTATCACTATCGCTAACCTCAATGGTCACGTAAGACCAGCACCACACTAGGACGCACAATGCTACGACACCTTAGTGAGAGACGCTCAAGCATTCATTCTTTCTTTCGACGATTACCTCGTCTTCGGAGACTATATAATGATAATCTTCTGCGACGCACAGCTGATGCCGAGGAAAACGATTCCTTTAATAGTGACCTCCAGCGCTTAAAGTGTTTTATGCCTTCACAAACGCAACGATACCGTTCTGTGTTTGAATCATTTTTTTCGAAAACGCACAGCTGATGCGACACACAGGACAAATAGAACTAATATCTATACTTGCGTGTCTGGAGATAACAGCATATAATGGCTTAAAACATTAGATTATGGATGAAATAAACTGACACACAAGTACACACCTTCAACTGGGACAACTTCTCTTTAGCTGTATTGTCGCATTCGGTCCACTTCTTTCTGAAAACGTCAGCTTGACCGGAGAGCTCTCCAATTTGTTTGTCTCTGCTGCTAATTTCAGCTGACATGAGACTTCCTGCATGCTCCAGCTTTTTCTTCTCACTCTGCGAGATGTAAATGCAAACACCGATCAGTATTTATTTTTTCAGAGCTCAATGATGGAAAATATAATGCGACATGTACAAAATGAGTTTTCAAAGTAGTCACTGACGCAACGTATCAATTGAAAATATTACAGCTTTATGAAGAAGACGTACGAATTCAGTAATGCATGGCAATTTAAAAACAACAAATACTCAACAGAACATAATTCGGGAGAAATTCATTGTTAATGGTACCCAAGAGTTATTTTAGTTACGTCGCAGGATTTTACAGCGGTTCCGTGTTAACAAAAAACATTATGCACACAAATTGCTCCTAATCGTACCGACGAGACAAGGTGAAATGTTGTCCTCAGGGCTCCACTCAAAGTTAGATACAGGTTGTCCAAAAATCTGTTCAACTTTATTGTTCCCCTACTCCATATGCTACATTGCTCAGATGGAAGAATATGAATTACTGGAATATGAAAAAACTCATTACTGGAGATATACTGCTGTGATTAGTAAGTGCATATACTTTTTCCAGTTTCAATAATAAATTGCTCCATGATTGCTTAGTCTTCTTTGGTTTGTAAATAATGTTGCACCTCTTGTGCATCGGAATATGTCGCTATGACCAGAAGTGCTCTTCACTCTGGAACGGCTGAGCACAAGTGGATGATTGTCCAAACTACGTCCTATAATCCTGTCTACTCCGTTCAGTAGTTCGGGACCATGCAGAGACTTGTGGTACATTATCCGATTTCTGTCAGTTTACAATACTTAGGCGCGGATCCAACATTTTAAATCTTAAAATGGTCGAATCTTTTTTCTCAAATGAAACCACCCTCAACAATGAGCATAGTTCACATTGCCATATTGTGCCATATTACATAGTTCACATTGCTTTTTTTGGACCATAGTATTCTATTATTTTATTTTCTGTTATGGGTTCTGGCCCCAAAATTTTTAACTATCGTTTTTGTGAAAGTTCATTTCCGTGAATTTTTTTTTCAGCATTTTCCGTAGCTGGAGATGTTTATAACTAAAAAGATACTTTTCATAAAGTTTCTTGTTTATCCTCGCCCTTTTCTTTGTATTAAATAATTATTTCAATTACATAACATCACAAGTTTACTTTTGATCATTCCATACTTTTTATGAATTTTTCGTTTCATGAGCTTACTCATCAGTGATGGAATAGTGGATAATAAACTGGAAAAATTAAAGGTAGCGCGAAATCTGTGTTTGGCAGGATAACGGCAAAATCTAAACGCGTATTTTGGGTGAAGGATCAATGAAGAACAATGCTGAAAGCATTTCTATGAAACTCGTACCCGGTTTGCTTTTAAAAACTCTGCCATTAGTCGAGTGAGCAAATATAACGGATTTAACCCTCTACCGCCTAATTTTTCTACTCATATTGCCGGTATTATAACCACCGTTATTAGACGTGGCTCTAGCATCAGGTTGTTTCCAACATCACATTAGAGACGAACTGCAACTCGGCAGTGAACTTCAAAAAATACATAAGAGCATCTACTTGACGAGAAATAAAATATACGAGCAGTTTTATTGAGTGTACCCTGTGGGGAACGTGAGGCGGTAGAGGGTTAAAACATGTTTTTCGTGTCTATGAAAGGAAGTAAATGTTTCCGATTTAAATTACGTGGGTGCTTTTTACAGATAAAATAATGAATATTAAGGAGGGTCAATTCTAAAATTTTTAGATTTGTCATTTTCTAAACAGAATATAGTGTTATTCTAGGCGGTATATGTTGCAGATTCAAGAAACTAGGTAGCGTTAACATCATGAAAAAATGAGTAAACAAACGAAACATTGTCGAAAGAAGAGCGAATACTTCGAACAAAAAATGTGGCTTGCGCTCGAGATTAAAACGCTTCGTGGTGACACACAACCTAAAAGTTCAAAAGCAGAAGTTTGTCTCACCTCGAGATTATTTTTCTCGGCTAAGTGAGCTTCAGTTGCCGCGCTCTGCTCTCGCAGCTGCTGCAACAGTTCCTGCGACCAGAAGGCAATGGGTTACGGAGTATGTCTAGGCCAGCCAAAGTGCGTCATTTACATCTGCATTGAATTGCTAAAATCGAGCTCCTATCCCCCCAAACAACCTGACCCATTTATCAATTAAAGATGCTCTAATAGCGCACCCAGAGAACACCAGCACAATAATTTTCTGCGATGTTCAAGTATCTTGACGTTTCCGTCCTCTGGGATCAGTAAACTCATCTATAGTAGGACTTGATAGGTCTCATTGGTCCGCACAATTCTCACTCAGAAATATGAATGGTAATTACGATTTATCTTATTCGATGTCGATTCCAAGCAATTGTGAAAGGTAATCATTCTTTATCTAAGTAATATTGAACTCATAGGCTTAGGACTCGTTATCCACAACAAAGGCCAACTCAAGTGAGTGAAGAAAAAAAAACATTTAGAACAAAGAAAAAAAATGAAGAAAGAAAAATAGTTCATCTTCAGTGCAGTTGACGAACGAGACTATTACAATAGTTTTCAAAGCGTCTATGCATCAAAACTCTTAGTTGGGAAATATATATGGTAGATTAGATTATTAGTTTGAGCCTCCCTATCCGCCACAAAGACGACCCAAAGAGAGGAAGGAGAAAGGCACCATTTAGTATGGAGTCAAGGAAACGCGGAATCTATGCAGAAAGGGCATAGAAACAGTAAGTTGAGAAAAAAATATTATGAAACAGGATCAAAGTTGAAGAAGAAAGTAGTAGATGCTAAAAAACAGGACAGCAGTGAACCGAAAAAAAGATGGTCCTTACGGAACAAAAACATTTTATTTCAACAAAAAGAAGGCCTACCCAACTCTCAGCTAGGGCCCCTCACATTTTCCCCCTGGGAGTGCTAATTCCCATAGATACAATAGTTTTCTCCCCCTGAGGGGGAATATATAGCACAACACGCACATCTAAAACAAATATACACGCAGAAATGAATTCCAGAGCTTGTTTATCATACGACGAGTGAGATGATTTGTTTATGAAATCTAAGCTCAGATTACGCTTATTTTAGGTTATCTATTTCCAATTTGGTATTCAGAAACGTGCGACGCTCACTGAGGTAGCGATAGATATATTTTTGAAATAGTGAACATGTGTACTATTTTTATTTACTGAAATATCGAGTTATTTCTGATTAAAAGTGAAGTGCTAACTGATTGCAGAGCGTTAAGCGAATTTAATCGTCATAATTTTCAGTTTTTATTTTTGACAATAAAAATAAAACACTTCATCCTACTACATAGAACTGCATGCATATTTCTGAATGAAGTAAAAAAAAATGATTTGGAAAAAACTAAATGAAAACAATTTAGAAAGGCAAAAATAAGCCAGTTTCAAATTTTCTGACAATTTACAGAAAAATCAAGTTGCAGTCAAAGAAAAATAAGAAACATTTTAGGTTCCTCATTTTTTCGGCATTCCCTAAAATAACATCCAGACTTTAGCATATGAGATAAATAGAAATATAGTGATAAATTAGTATCGCTCAAGAGTATAAGACATCATTCCTCCGATTTCGTTGGGAATATTGGTTAGAAGAAATTCTACGTGTGCGTTGCTGCATGTGAGGGAGGTGGCGAGATGAGAATACTTTTCGTGTTTTATGAATGAGGAATATTTCTAGAATTGGGATCCAGTCAAGTTCTCTTAAGAGAGGGGTTGCATGATCGCGTTTCCTGAAATCAACTTTGCGCACTATTTTAGCTGCGGTCACACATTTTTGCAATTCTTTTGTAAGATATTGAGAAATGTCTCTCCCGACTAAACTGCAATAGTCCAAACGCGGTAATACTAATGAGTAAATAATTAATAATCCAAATTTCTCCTTAAGTGATTTCTTAATGCCATTAATGAACATTAATGTTCCGCTTATTTTGTTGCATATTGTTTTTATGAGTGGTTTGAGTCATTTGAAAGGCAAACCAAACACCAAGATTTTTTACTTAGTCGACTAGCCCGATTTTGTCGTTTCCAAACGTCAGCGTAAATTGTGGGAAATTTTTGATCGGATTCTATGATCGTTTTACTTGCGTTAAGTTAAAGGCCATTTTAGTCATACCACGATTTCAGATTCTTTAGAAGGCTTTCAACGCTAACTTGTGTTTCTCTCAAATTTGCCATTAATTTGTGGTAATTTGGACATCAGCGTACATTGAGATTTTTTGTTTGTTGTCATGGTGGGGGAATCATTGATGAAAATAGAAAATAGGAGCAGGCCAAGGATTTAACCTTGGGGAACGTCGAAGTTATTTGGCATAAATGGTGTCATTGTGTTATTCAACCTTACAGCATGAAAGCAAAGCGGTTCTGTAGTTGGCTTTCGAACTCCCGTGTGCCTATTCATGAAGTTCGATATTTTGTAGCATGAGTTTCCATGCTCAACACTGTTTAATGCTTCGGAGACATCAAGCAGTAGTAAGAGAGTTGAATTTCACTGGTCTATATCATTGTGTACTTTTTCTTTTGTGTTAAACAAAGCATCTTAAATACTGATGTTCCTCCTGTACGCATATTGATTGCAATTAAGTAGATGTGACTCATCCATGTGAGACGAAAGTTGGTTTGTTATTCCTTTTTTAATATCTTGGACATAACATGTAGGAGACTGATTGGTTTGTAATTTTATGCTTTATTAATATAACCAGATTTGTAGAACTGTATAATGATGAATAGTTTCCATTGCGTCAATAGATCTTATTATCAGTGGTGGGCACGATAACGAAAAAAACATCGCGATAACCGATAAATCGATAACGAAAACCTTATCGGCGATAACCGATAATCGATAATTGGCGAAAAATTTATCGCCGATAATCGATTACCGAATAATCGATAAATCCAAAATTCCGATACTAGCGATAACGATATTGGTATTGTAAATGAAAAAGAAAATCGAAATGTTTTTTTTAATCTTAATCTTAGAAAACAGAAAAATCTTCGAAAAAAAAAAAAATCTTTGAAAACTTTATGAAAAAAAATGAATGTTTATCCTGTCTACTAAATAACACT
>JACJUY010006722.1:26216-45308 GCA_014220935.1 Platorchestia sp. MABIK
GCAATCTTCCTCATCGCGCTGAATGGCAATCTTCCTCATCGCGCTGAATGGCAATCTTCCTCATCGCGCTGAATGGCAATCTTCCTCATCGCGCTGAATGGCAATCTTCCTCATCGCGCTGAATGGCAATCTTTCTCATCGCGCTGAATGGCAATCTTTCTCATCGCGCTGAATGGCAATCTTCCTCATCGCGCTGAATAACAATCTCCACCATTGCGCAGAAGGACAATCTCCACCATTGCGCAGGACAATCTCCACCATTGCGCAGAAGGACAACCTCCACCATTGCTCGGAAGTACAATCTCCACCATTGCCCGGAAGTACAATCTCCACCATTGGGCGGAAGGACAATCTCCACCATTGGGCGGAAGGACAATCTCCACCATTACGCGGAAGGACAATCTCCACCATTGGGCGGAAGGACACTCTCCACCATTGGGCGGAAGGACAATCTATATCATTGGGCGGAAGGACACTCTCTTTCATTGGGCGGAAGGACAATCTCTATCATTGGGCGGAAGGACAATCTCTATCATTGGGCGGAAGGACAATCTCTATCATTGGGCGGAAGAACACTCTCTATCATTGGGCGGAAGGACACTCTCTATCATTGGGCGGAAGGACACTCTCTATCATTGGGCGGAAGGACACTCTCCACCATTGGGCGGAAGGACAATCTCTATCATTGGGCGGAAGGACACTCTCTATCATTGGGCGGAAGGGTGATCGCCTTCAATGCACCCTCTTGTACCAATTGTTCTTAGCATTTCACTTGCTTGGTCATAAATATTCGCATAGTAGTAAAACTAGGAACCCTAACTCGTGGTATAATTCACAGCCAAGAAGCCAAGAAGTGTGGCAAAACTCACTGAAGACAAATAAATAACAGAATTTTTAAATAACATGCTTGAGGTTCACTTGAACGTGTGGCACTGAAGACAAATCATATGTAAGATTTAGATAAGTTAGTTTAAGTTACCTTAACCGCAACAAAGGCGTTCTAAAGAGAGGAAGTATAAGGGCACCATTATGGAATTAAAAGAACACGAAATCCATGTACAAGGTGCACAGAAACAGAAATTTGAGAAAGAGGTTTATGAAACAAGATAAAGGTTGAGGATGAAAGAAGTAGGTCCCGAAAAACAGGACAGCAGTGAACCGAAAAAAGGTAGCCCGAAACAAAACCAAAACAAATTTTATTCCAAAAGAAAGAAGACCTACCTACCCTTTCGTTTGGGACTTTAAATATCTCTTGGAAGCCCTAACTTCGATAGATTCAACACGAAGCTGTCTCCACATGAGGAGACAAATTGCCTGTCAAATTAGCGAACGGCGAAGTTTGGGATACACAAAATACCACAGCAATCCTAAAGGCCAACAACCATTGAGAAGACAGTTGACCTACATTAGAGAGTTATTGATGATTATAATAAGCTCAAAGATCAGCCAAAGGATATTTAGTTGTAGCTTCTGGTAATTTTACTGAAGTTAATTTTGCAATGACATTTAAATGAACCCCACTGCTCCACTCCATCTAAATTGAACTGAGGAAAGCAAGAATATTAGACCAGGTCGTATTTAGATGATATTAGTGCTTTATTTGCTCTAACCAAGGGAACTCGTTTCAATAATTGAAGCCCTCTACGCAACACAGCATACGTTTCGGTCTGTTTCCATTTGTGAAGGATAAAAGTGTGAGAAGAGGAAATGAACACGTCCTGTTGCGCATGATTTTAGCGGAACTACTGAATGGTGGCTCCCATTTCGTGCAGATTAATGTGATGAAACTTAGCAATGATGGTACTACAGAAAAGACTTTGCTCTACTACAATTAAACTTTAAAATTTGACTTTTAACGGGTCAACTACGTTTGTGCGGTTACTACGGTTGAGTTGGTTAGGTAGTGAGTTGCAGAATTAAAAAATCGACAGTACTGCTCAAATCCATTCTTATCCTTCCTAAAAAACGTGAAAAATATAACTGCAAGATAATATTTTACCTCGTATGTTCACCTCAAATTTGAAAAAGGTAGTAAAATAATTGAAATGCTATTCATTTATGGCGGTATGCAAATGAACAATTAACTAGTGGCACACACATGTCCCAATACGTCGTCAACGTGTTAGGGTGCCTGCACACCAAAAGATTTCAAGCAAGCTTGAATTGATTAACATGGATTCCTATGAGAGTGCACACACTGCAAGCAAGCAAGTGAGCGAGCGAGAAAGACTGAAGATTGGCTGAAGAGAGAAAGCGACTTCAAGATGGTTTCACGCTTGAAAGCTGCAGCGGGAAGCCTCTGGCAGTGTGCAGTGAGATGTCGACGAGGGAGTTATGCTGCTCAATTCTTCCAGCATAGACTGAACTCCTTATATCCGAAGTATATGCTGTACTGTGCCTTTTGAACTCAAAAGATCCAAAGCACAGTGACAGATTACATGTTTTAAAGCAATGGGATGAAGTAGGAATGAAATTCAACGTTACAAACACATGCTTGTACCGATTGTTTTTGTTATAGTTCTCTCTCCATGACATTTAGGAGCCAACTGGCTATTTTTTGGTGCGTGATAGATCTCGCCTGAAATCTTTCTCCCTCACTTGCTTTCTCGCTTTCAGTTTTTTGGTGTGCAGGCACCCTTAATTCTGTCAACTTCGTGCGCCCTCACCGCTAAGCCGTTGGTGCCCACGCACCAGACACCGGCTTTCGTTAAGACAAATTTTTATGTTGACATTTTTGCACGTTGACTGCGATACGACCCACCGGTGGGTCGTGCTTAAGTTGTTCTGGGAAACAACCCATCGATGGGTCGTTTGAAAAAATTTTAACAATCTTTCAAAATTAATGTTATTTAATAGAACTAGTTAATGTTTGGTATTTATCAAATTTCTAACTAGTGTATTTAAATTTGAGTTGGGTCCTGAACTTCAGTTTAGCCCATCGCGGTCAACGTGTTAAAAACCAGTGATGTTTTGTTTTCAAGAAAATTGTTTTCTTTTCTTTCCTTACTTGAGCAGTCTCGGCACGGACGGCCTTGAGGTCGCGCAGCGCTCGGTCCCTGAGGGCAGCAAGCTGCAGGGCGTCGGTCTCCCCGGCCTGCACAGCACGACCACATGCTACCACACCGTGTCACATCCAACCTTGATTAATGTTGCTAGAGGTAATAACACCTATAAAGAATGTGATTACTTGGAACGAATCACCTCCTCAACGAGTCAAACATCTAAAAATGAATTGAACAGTGTACGTTGAGTAAAGTAGAAATAAGTATAATTAAAAAATAAGTATCATACAATAATAAACCAAAACATTATCTCAACATTATTTTCTCAACTCACAACTTGCAATCCCTACCGTAATTTAAAAAAAACTTTGGGAAACGTTTACGACAGGACACGAATCGATTTTTATATATTTGTAGCTTGTATAATGGGAATGAGATCGAAAGAAACAACTTCTCTTTGATGTGTTTTCGTCGTAAATGATATTTAACGAGTTATAGCAATGACGTAACGCAACTTACCCAACCCAACTTATCGCAACCTAACGTAACCTAGCGATCATTCGAGCGCATTAGAGCCTTGCGAAACAGAGATTCTATCGGAGCACAATGATTTTTCCCGATTAAAAAATTAGAACTGCGGTAATTAACCTACCGCTATAACTCGTTAAATAGTCATTTACGACGGAAAGTGCATGGAAGAAAATTTGTTCATTTCGATCTCATTACCATTTTACAAGCGACAAAATTGGAAAACCTATTAGTGTCCTGTGGTAAACAAATACCAAAACGTTCTATAACAAACTAACATTGGTCTGATATGTAAAATGTACTACTTCAAATTTTATTTGATATTTTTTAACGAAGCCTACGAGCATAAATAATACGTATATCAACACGCATAAACTTCAACACTGTTGATGGAGGTAAATTTCATGGATATTAATGGAACACAAGAATGAAAAAAGGAAAATCAAGTCTACGTACTCACCATGCACAAAATAAACAAACTGTTGAAAGAGGGAAATTTCATAGATATTAAACAACTGCAGAAACGGGCGCCTAACGTTAGGTGCTCATTTAAGATCTCCACTAACTAATGCAATGCACAATACAACAAAGTTCGCAATCCAGACGCAGGTCCTCTCAGGCGCACCAGGTCACGCTAGGACTCTAATAACTGCTGGAGAACAGTTCATAAATTTATACCAACCCCGCCATTGTGGCCAAGCTCAAGCATACGCCATACGACTATCCCTTCGCGGTACTCGGCTCCTGAGCACAGCATGCCGAGGTTCACGAATTGTACAGTCATGAATAGATTGAGTTCATTTTAGACGAGGTTATTATATATTAATAGTCTATACACTTTATGATCGGCTTTTAATCGGTCAATTGCAATGATTCACCGCTAAAGGCTAAAAATGTGCTGATCTGTGCCTCGATCTAGATGTTCACATTTAAAAACCCAACGTTATGCGTTTCATTGATCAACTTTATTGGAAATAACATTTTCTCTTTTCTAGTCGTCTACTTGTGAGTTCAGTTTACTGAGTAACTTGCAGACTGCGAGAGGCGAAGTGAACACTAGCTTGAAGCAGAGACAGAGCACTGGAAATGAGTACTGAATTTTCGTACTTTGTTCTCTGTGGTCTGCAGCACTATGGAGCTTCAACTCCTCGCACCGTAATATTGCCGAAGGGCAGTGAACACAATTTATAACGTTAAAAAAAAATTCCCGAAGCACCTCGCAAACGCAAATAAAAAACCTCACACTGAACCCCATTTTTGGGGAACTATGAACTGAGTAGCAAATATCAAATTGCCTGTTCCTTTAATTTCTACCCGATACAGTGAGTCCCAAACCAGAACCCCATCACACAACAGATCACGCAATCCCAAGCAGAGAATCAGATGAATTTGGATCTTGAAAGTAAAGCAGAAAACAACTTCATTTTCTTTATGACCCATCCCTTCGGACGTTCGAAAGTCATGTCTACGAAAAGATGCGCTTCTGCTCATGACCTTCGATGCACACAGGAAGTAGGCTCGGAGTAGATAAAAATATAAATGGGATTATGCGAGAACGCATTTGCATGAAATTTTTTTTTGAGTACTTGAATTCCCAGTCGCCAGTATTTTTAAAGAATTTCGGATGAATTTATGAAGGTCTGAACCATTCGCTAAATCCACCAGAAAGTCGAAGCATTTGATGGTACTACTGTTAGTACCCCCTTTCAAAAGGCGTACGCCATGGTAGCAGTCTTACTTACAAATTCAGTCTGAGGGCGAAATTTACAGTGATGGTCGTCATTGGTTGACCTTCATTAAGAATAAGCGTCAGGCCGTGGGACATGAAAGATAAAGAAAGGGGAGAATAACCGTGCATACCAGACCGAAAACAATGCTTAGATAAAATAAATCACTAAGCGATGAAAATGAAAAAGAATTTTTTTTTCGAGTTTCACGCATAGAAATGACTGATCTGGAAACGTTGAAGAACACACCGGCATTGACCTCGTAGCAAAGCAGTCTACACGCAGGACGTCATGTAAGGCAACCTAATTCCGAAGACCGTTGAAACGCGCACTGAACTATCTGTTCGCAGAGTAACGAAACTTATTGATTCGACGACGTAATGCTGAAAGTGGAAAATGTATTTAATTCAATACATTAGATGTAAAGATAAAATCTTCTGTTGAACACGAACGAAATTTACTACTGAACTTTACCTGAAATATTTCGAAATTCAGAAAAAAGATAAAAGGTACAATAGTTGGTTGGTATTTCGATGCAAAGTAGTGAGGCGATTCACATGCAAGACGCTAAGATATATATACCACGTTTTGTACGCGTCCCAATTTCCGCCACGCTCATGCACGTAAACACCGCACGTGTAAAATGCTCCAACGCACTCCAACTCACATCATTGAAGTCCTTACATCATACGTATTAGATGTTTCAAACTTATTTTATTTGTGTCAGGAGATGAATGAATTTGAGCCCTAACTTCACCTGTCGATGACGTTCGCCTCGAATTCTTCACACAAGCCATGCTCAAACTCCGACACGGTACATGTGCGAAAGCGTTTCAAAATGTAGCTGAAACGAGCGTTTTCCGACTGTCTTCAGCAATAATGGCTCGCGAATCTTACTCGAACGTAAGAAGCGGTCAAGTCGTTTAGATTTCTGACAAACCCCTTTAGGCAAACAAAACTCAGTAGACACGTCTGACACATCCAACACTCACTGGGCCGGACTGACACATCCAACACTCACTGGGCCGGACTGACACATCCAACACTCACTGGGCCGGACTGACACATCCATCACTCACTGAGCCGGACTGACACATCCAACACTCACTAGGCCGGAGCCGGACTGACACATCCAACACTCACTGAGCCGGACTGACACATCCAACACTCACTAGGCCGGACTGACACATCCAACACTCACTGAGCCGGACTGACACATCCAACACTCACTGAGCCGGACTGACACATCCAACACTCACAAGTCACGTTTCGAAACGTTGCCTGCGAACCACATGAAAAAAATCCCCATTGCGCGTAATTCCCTAATGATTTCACCATACTTCCTTACAGACATGCTAGTTCACATTAATACCTCAATTTGAGAAACGATACCATAATGAATTTCAAACGCAAACAAGCACAATGTGAGGTGAGGAAAACAACATGAAAATGGTCAAATATAATTCACAAAAAAATTACCCTGGTAAATAACGGCTGATCGAAATTTACATTGAAGGTTCTAAAAATATAGCTTAAAGTTGCAGCCTGGAACGCCTCAAATTCCTCAAGATAAATTGGCTGGAATGCAAAGCAAATTCACACAAAAAGTCAAAGCAGCCACGCTACTAGAACAAGTTAGGAATGTTGCTCTCAGGTGAACTGTAAACCAAAAATGTAACAAATTTTTATATAAAATAGCGGTACATGAAAGCAAAAAGCAATGCTGGGTTCATAATTGGCGCAACTTGGTTCACTCTAAAACATTTATATCTGGAATGATAAAAAAATCAGAATAAATAAAGTGTTCTTTAATGCGTCCGCTTATTCCCCAAATTACCTCTAAACTGCGCGGCCTAATGCAAGCAATACAAATACGCAAATTTCACATGCACGAAAGAAAAGGTTGGTCGCGCGGTGATGCACTTAGGAATATAAAATACAGGAAGCCACGTCTACGATTGTTTTGGTGGCAAACTTCTCGAGATAAATACGGTCAACAGAAGGTTTACAAACATAATAATTTCTTCAATGCGATTTTTACAAGTTCTTAAAAGCATCCACGAATTTTAACAAAGAAAAAGATTAGAGAGCGTATTATTGTTGAACTAAAGCAAGCACTGTTTACGCGGGAAGAAACGAAGATGGAGCACTTCAACCAACATAGCACGCAAACCTTCTAATTAAACCTAACAAACCCTCGCGACATTTTCCGTCCGACACGCGCTATGTCGGCCACGAGAAACTGAGACCAGTAAAAACATTAGTTTGACAAAGCAAATGTTTAAGTAACAACGGCTTAGCACTTCGCTGATACGGAAATGATATTTTCGCCCTAGTTAGATAGAAATTAATTCTCGGAAAGCACGAGCGAAGATTTTTCCATGATCATCTTCAGAAAAAGTTAAATTTCAGCATCAGAAAGGCGGAAAAACACACGGGTTAGGCTGGATGAACAACGTAGATTTACGAGTTGTTCCATTGCAACGGCGAAAGAGATATGCAAAGAATAGAGCAGCGCATGCGTCTAGATTAATTGTGGAAATAAAAAGGTATCTATATCTGCCGTTTTCTTCGAAGAAAACTTAAAAGGATGAAAATAAGGAACCTCACATAATAAAAAAAAATTATTGATCCCCATATCCCCACTACATACTATTGGAGGTTCTGATATAAGCTCTCGAACGTCTGTATAAGATAAAAGTCCCAGAAGATTAGATTAAAAGTTAGTTTAAGCCTCCCAGGCAACAACAAAGGGATTCCCATATAGAAAAGAGTAAGGGACCATTCAGTACAGAAGGAATGCAATCCAAGAACTAAGTCCGTCTCCAACCCCTGCGCATTGAAACATGAAAAAAGTTTACCATACAAAATAAAAGTTGAAAAAGGAACACTGAAAAAAAGAGTGAATAAAAAAACTATCCGTAACATGAAAAATCTATTTCACTTCAGCAAAAGGCCAATCTAACCTTCAGCTCAGGATCCCATTTTCCCCCGAGAACGTCCAAGGAAAACATCAGCACAAGGCTGACCATATCGGTGCACATGATTCCGTTGGCACCGACCGCAACACATGATTACTGGAGACATGAATGCAGTTTTGTTTTGAAAAATCGCGATGTTATCCCAATTATTTCATCATTGAAAGATTTTCGTCTAACGTCAAGCAATATTTTATGCTCTTCATTCACTTGAAATTCGCGTGGACCTATGTACGACTTGAACCGCGTGAAAACCTGTCTGATTTTCATAACCTTGATGTGAATTAAATTCCAATTCGTAATGATGATCTAGGTCCAGACATAACTTTGGTCCAAAATGAGCTCGTATTAACAGAAATTAGCTCAATGTAAAACTCTGGTACATCGCCATAATCCTGCAATCTGCAAAACAAATATACCTGGAAAGATGAGACAACTAACGTACTGGAAAACAAAACAAAAAGAGAACTAGAAATTTACCTTTAAACTGTCTCTCTACCTATTCTTGGACGTACTTAAACTCCTGCACGAACAGAAACAACATTTACCAGGTCCAACAAAATCTCGAACTACCTAAGTAGGGATAATTCTTGAAGGCAAACACTGAGTCACTGTTTTAGAATACATATCAAAATATAAAGAGTTTACGTAAAACTACTTTTCGGCGTTTCATTCATTTAAACTCAGTCACACGCAAAAGTAACTCCATTTCTAACAGCTTGCGCGTTTCTTTGCTTTAGCTTGCAATGCAAAACAAAAAAGATTTGTGCAAGTACAAAGCACTCTACTCACAAACACGACCACCGCGTAGGCCTTTGCGCATTAGAGCAAGCCAAACAAGTTTCATGTACGAGCCGAATGTCAGTAGCACATTCGTTTGTATTAAGCAGTAAGAAAGCTATGATTATTTACCAAAGCAGGCGACTTAGCCCATCGTAACTACTAGAAAATTTCAAACTGAAATTTTTCAATTGAAGAAAACTATGGAACGGGACTAACGTCTTACTCTAGCACCTGTACCCAAAAAGTGCATTTCACGAAAAATATAATACGATAAAGCTTACATCGACACACTCTACAGAGCACTACGACCAAATCAGTTCCAAAGCTAAGGCACTGAAGGAAGCACCCAATTACATCGTGATAACCGACCGCACGCTCAACAGGAAGCACTCATTTATCATGGAGGTGAGACACACTCAACTGGATAACCAAATACGCAACTTGAATTTTGATTAAACTCGGCAAACGAAAAAATTTTCAGTCGATGACGAAACCTTATCAACTGAACGTAAACGTGGAATAAGAAAAATATTCCACAGGCGGTTAATTCCTGATATAAAATGAATGAAACTTGAGTTAAAGTTCAACACCGAAAAATGAAGCCCCCCCCAAAAATTGCGCAGCAGTCGCAGTCGAAAGCAAAAATTTAACGAGAGTGTCGATCAGCGAGAACCGAAATTAATAGCACTCAAGTTTGAGAATAAGTTTTGAGAAATCATTACATAGAAGTGACCGCATCGTGACTTGAGCTTCTGTAGCCACACACTTCAAAACTGTCGCTGTTTGTATGGAGAACAGAAGTCACGAGACAGCACATAGGTCTCGACTCGTCCAGGCTTTTTACCCCCTCACGGTAACACAAAAATTAACTACCAAACGAAGGGAGCAAATAACGTGCGACATGGCTGGATTATCATCACGTTCTTCCAACTCACTACTGTGAGTCACAAGAATGGAATCGAGTCATGTTCCGAATAGAGAAAAAAGAATTTAGAAGGCTGAAACATTTGTGGATTAGCTATTGCTGAAAATATCACTGTTTCACCCGCCATATAACTGATGCTCATATGCAACCCATCCAGCAACACTACATAGGCAACACAAGCAGCACAACGGACCACTGTCAGCCACAGAAGTGAGAGCAGGACGCAGAGCTCCAACTCATAAGAGACAGCAGCCGAGGCAACTTCTGCTCCAACCGCGCAGCTGCGTCGGCAGAGAAGTCTAAGCAGCTCTCTGCGGCGCCAAGACTCTCCCATCAAACCTAGTTCTGTGAAGGAAAACACACACAAGGGTGATAATTAAAGCAAACTTTCCCTTACCGACACATCTGAAACTCAACGCGGCTGGAAAAATTCATTTTCTAAAGTTGGCACGACATTATTTCGAGTCCCCGTCCATTTCCCACAGTGGTTCGCCGAGAGACAAACGAGCAAGAAACAGCAGTAGCACGGGAACCGTCAGTAACAGCATCATCAAAATTGTCAATGGTGCAACAAAAAACCTTCACGTGCAATAGGAATAACAACCACAACAAAATGAGTAGCTACGTAAATATAACCAGCAGTAAAATATGACACTTTTGATCCCGATTTAAACAAAACCGTGAGTGCATATAAAAGCGAGTGTACACAAAACAGAAAAAACTTTGGCTTTGAGTTGGAGTAAATTCTTCCTGACACATAATTCCGAAATACAATTTAAGTGCTATGAGAGATGGAAAAGAAATGACCAGGTATTATGGGTACCCCAGGACAATAAAATACCGAATATATCTGAGTACACATCTAGCACCATCAGCAGCAGTAGTAATCGCTTCAAGACTAAATGCTCAGAACAAGACAAGAAAAGTAGCTTACCTTTTTAGCCTCTTCTAGCTTTTTGAGTTTTTCTTGCAACTCTTCAATTTTTTTGTCCTGTGCCTTTGCCTTTGCGGTGTGCTGTTCGTTCAGTTTCTCAGCTTGTGCTAGCTTGGCAGTGTTCTTCTGAAGCGACTCAGTGAGGGACGTCTGCTGCGCAGAAGCGGCCTCCCTTGCGCTCTTCTCTTGCTGCAATGAGGTTTCTAGCGCGGATACTTTCTGCTGCAGTTGTTGCTTCTCGCTCTGAAACGAGATTAATTCCTCCGTCAGGTGAAAGGGTCTAAAAAAGCTGCATTATATTCTCCCCTAGACAACGACTGCTCATTTGCGCGTCATAGCATCAAGGTTCATCAGATGGTATGGAGATATTCCAAGAATTTCTCTTAATTGCACATGTTCCGAAAGGCGCCCTAATAAATGTTAAGGATTTTATTCGTCACTTTTGGCTTTCTAATAAATGTGCATTTTCGATCAGAATATATACCCAAGACAAAATATTTCAATAACTGGATAATATTTTAAAGTTTCACTAACAACAAGAAAAAGACAGGCGTAAATCTTTGAAATTTTTTTAGACTGTTAAAGAATTCAAATCTAAGATTTGACAAAAAATGAAATTGCTCCGCCTCACATCAACACCAGAAAAAAAGACATGTCAAAATGAGCAATTTTTGCCAGACACTCTCTACTTCTATAACTTTAGAAATAAATCATTTTCATCGTAACCACAAACAAATTGCTAAACTAAACACGAACCTCGAGCGTTTTTGCAAGAGATGAAGCGCCCTGGTCCTTCTGCTGCTCTAGCTCTTTCCGTCTCGCTTCAGCCTGCGCCAGAAATACACAAAGAGATTGGAACTCGCATTTTACACAGTGTATCATAAACAGGGTGTCTACTGATATTTCATTTCCAAATTTTACTACTTTTTACCACTTTTTACTACCTTCAACAGCAAAAATTTACTACCTATTTTTTACACAATGAATGTTGTCCAAATGTCCAGATGTAAGTAATCGGCCTATAATGAGTAAAGTTACCTAAATTCCTAAGGTACCCCGTCCTAAATGAACTCCAACGAATGTTTGGCAAAGACCTTGTCTCAACATCTTTCAATTATGAGGACAACAGTTCATCGTATGGAAAAAATTAACCGACTGGAAACTAGTAGATTGTCAGATCCCTTTACAGCAGGGTAGAATATCAGGGAATTTTAACCAAACACTATGGCGCTTCGGAAATATGAGTTTATGAACTATTTCTATCATACCTCAAAATCGACACCCTAATTGCGATCAATAATAACAAATAGGTTATTAACATGTCCTATTACGGAACAAATCCCGAAAATTTAGAAGAATGAACTTTGATTAGATCGACATCACCATGCTCCGATGGCGATATCCTAGAGGTAGATTAGATTTTAGGTTAGTTTAAGCCTCCCTAACCGCTACAAAAAAGAGCGTATCAAAGAGAGGAAGGAGGAAGGCTCCATTTAGTATGGATATTAGGGAATGCGGAATCTATGCAGAAGGGGCATAGAAACACTAAGTTGGAAAAGTTCATGAAACAAAATAAAAGTTGAAGGAAAAAGTTGTAGGTGCTAAAAAACAAGACAGCAGTGAACCGAAAAAGGTGGTCCTTAACATAGCAAAAAATATTTTTTTCAACAAAAAGAAGGCCTACCTAACTCTCAGCTTGGGTCCTCACATCTTCCCCCTGGAAGCACTAATTCCCATAGATACAATTATTGTATTCCCCTGAGGGGACATCCTGGAGGTAACTGAATCGCCATAACTGCCAAAAGGAACTTCAAATGAACCCAACTCTCGTTCAAATGAATCCAACTCTCGTTCAAATGATTACAAATTGTATTAAAAAATAATTTCATAGCATAATTCTTTCAGTATTTGGACATGAATTTACGTCATTGGAAAGAGAAAACTTTCAGCTTTACGAAAAAGTTATTATTTCAGAAAAAATTAAATTTATAGTAACAGCAAATCATTGTTTCCCCACATCGAAGTGGACAGAATAAACTCCAGTCTTTTCAAAGGAATATAATACTGCTCACAATCAAGCTCAGGTCCAAGAAAACACTTTCTGGACATAAATGAACTGCGGAGAAGTTCCTTTGACGTCATTGCAATGTATCTATCCTGTCGCAACAACTTAGAGTGTGAGAATATTTGTCTTTGAATAAAAATTGGAAGGTTACATCAAGTTTATGATAATAAAAATTTTATTAACCAAATATTTGACTTTGCATTAAACGTTATTCATTAGGAGGAATTGAAATGTAATAAGTTTGATTCAGGACTTGCTTCTCTGAAATTGCAGCAGGAGTCTAAAAGCTAATTGAGAATAATTTTATTTCTGTGCTTACGTTTGTGAATAAAATCCTCTAATTTTTGAATATCAAGTGCATAAAAAGAACAATTATGCCAACTATGCTATATATCCCACGGGCAACTGCATCTACTAAAGATGAAATCCAATAAAATGTAATAGTTATTTAGTGATAAGTATAACTAACTATTCGAAAATTTTGGCTGGTTATTTAATGTTTATTCATAAAATTTAAAAGAAAAAGTCCACAAGATGTTTTCCATTAAAAAGAATCGTATTTCGCAATAAAATATAAATTATTTTACTTGACAAAAGTTTTTCACTTAAAACACTTCCACGAGAAAATATGTAGCTAGGCTATTTTATTTATCCCCGAGATCGTTTATATGCATATTTTATACGTAAAAATTAAAAGATGTCAAATGTCGACCTCATAGTCATAAATGCACTATTTTTAAATCCTTATTTTATTTTCAATATTAATCCCTGACATCGCAAGTTCCTCAGCTTGTATATCAATGTAAGTGCGCACAAATAGAAGTGTTTTCAACAATGCGTCATCACTGGTATTACATTTTTTTAATTTATATTTATACGACTCATGAAACCTCGATTACCGCATCAAAGCAAAAGCCATTTTTTATGTTTTTTTCTCAAAATTTATTTTCATAATAAAATGGCTCAAATGAACCGTCCATCATAAAGCAACTTGATAACTTTCAGATCAAACTGAATGAGAAGGAAAAGTGAACTATTTTAACTTTCGTTCGCTAAAATTTTGGAACTTTTTCTATTTTGTGTCCTCCAATCCTAAAATTACACCCCGCTTCACAGGAATATTTCCCATAAACTGAGGCGAATTTCTGATTATGGGAGACATAAATTTGAAATAAAATCTTTCTACTGTATTTACATTTGTAACATTACTTTAAAGTTTTCAGAGAATTATTTTACTTCACAATTTTTTACAACCCTGAGGCCAATTTTACTACTTTTTTACTGCTTTCCAAATTTCACTAATTTTTACTACTTTACTACCTAGTAGACACCCTGATAAAGCTATCGACTACTCTTGACAATTTTTTACCATAATTTAAGATAACCCTGATGCTAGGAATGTATCATGTTCTTCCTGAACATTTTAGAAGCCTAGAATACCTTCGTGCTTAGTAGCTCACAGTTCGGTCTCGCCAGTCACTGACTGAAAATTTCATTATTAGTTTCAGATATTATTAAGATTGATAAGTTAGTTTCAGCCTCCCTTACCGTAACAAAGATGTTCAAAGAAAGGAAGTATGAAGGTACGATTTAGTATAGATTTAGGGGACCGCAGAGCACAAGGTGCTTCCGCACAGGATCCCATGCACATAAAAACAGTAAGTTGAGAAGGAAGATTAAGAACAAGATAAAAGTTGAAAAAACAAGTCAGATGCTGAAAAACAGGGCAGCAGTGAACCAAAAAAAAAAAAAGATTGTCCTTAACAAAGCAAAAACTATTTTAATTCAACAAAAAGAAATCCTATATTAGTTTCAGCTTGGGGCGTCACATTTCTCCCTGGGAGTGCTAATTCCCATTGATATAGTAGTTCACCTCTCCTGAGAGGTCATCCTCTGAAGTGCAGGCTCAGAAAGGCGACGTGGCTTGGACACACATATTCATAATATAATAGAAATATTATCATTCAACCCAATGTTCATTCAGAAAAGCTGAACACCCGTTACAGCACGCCAAGCAGATTTGTTAATCTCTCACACTAGACAGAACAAGCTGGAGAATATGATAGAAAATCGCACTAAAGCACAAAACCCAGCACTACAAATAGTCTACCCATTCATTGAGGAATCTATGTCAAAATGATGAGTAGAAATTTCATTCATCGAGAGCTCTTTCACAGATGAAATAGCTGTCAATTCCACAAACAAATACATGACATTTCTCAGGTTTTTTCTTCAACAAAAAGTAACTTATTTGAAATGGAAAATTTCATCCACAGGTTATTTTCTAATTGTCGTTTGGCTTAAAAATAGCTTTCCAAATGTGACAGGCGATGCAAATTTTGGAGTCTGATACTGCAAAGGTTTTATGTAGCATGCACGCGGAACAGCTCCAGTTGAATACGTTCATTTCCTTCATCAAGAAATTTTGACGATTGCATAATTTATATGCTACTCAGGTCTGACCAGCATGGACGCCGATACATCAAGTCAGGAAATGTCATACGTTCGAATATATTACACCCTAATGTTGGAGGCTCTTTCACAAAACTAATGAAATGGTTACTGATTTAAGGGAATTTCTCAGAAAATTAAACATTGGGGAGCAAAAATGTACAATAAATGCTATACACGAACCTCTAGCTCCTGCACTTTTTGGGTGAGCACGAGCACCTGTGCCTTGGCCGACGTGGCTTCCTTCGCCTTGCGGTCCAGGTCTTTTTGCACGTCCAGCTTCTTGCTCAACTGCACCTGCAACTCCTGTATCTCTCGCCGGCTGTTGGCCAGGTCCGTCTGCAAGACAGGACTTCATTCTTTTGGATCCTTGTCATTTAGCTTACTTAACAATATCGAAAATTAAGTACATAGTCCCCATGCTAATGAGCATGCAAGCTAGCAGCATGAAACTATAGCTCGAGATCACAAATCTATTGCCCAAAGTAGAAAAGGAATGTTAAATTAAGTATATGCCACAAAATTGTGAATAACCTTGCATAGGTATTCCATCTTTGTAACAAAATCTTCCACATTGGTTTTGCACGCATAGTAAAGAATTTTTTTGTGGTTTCAATAGTTATTATCGTGTACATGCATTCCTCATGTCATTCCTGGTGTTTTCATTTGTTTCTATGTGTTTGCGTCACTTATTTTGGATCTCATTCGCCTTTTTATCCTGTGTTTATTCACAACATTGCTTAGAGACAGAAGGCAATATATAATTTTTTTTTAATTTACTTGCTTGCTTCTATTACATTATGTGTGGAAGACACAAAAATGTAGGCTTGAAATGCTTTTGTGCAAGGCAAGCTTAATTGCGCAGTGCTGTCTCGTATCCATGCATCGTTTGTCTAGTCAGACTAGATGTTAGTTTAAGCCTCGCGTAACCGCAACAAGGGCGTTCCAAAGAGAGGAAGTTCAGAGAATGTGGAATCTTTGCACAAAGTGCATACAAACGGTTGAAGAAGTTCAGAAAATAAAATAAAATAAAAAAGGGAGTAGGTGCTGAAAAACAAGACAGCAGTGAACAGAAAAAAGATGGTTCACAACACAATGAAAAGCCTATTCTATTTCAACAAAAAGAAGGCCTACCTAACCTTTAGCTTGGGAACTCGCCTATTCTCCCAGAGAGAGCTAATTCCCTATGATAAAATAGTAACATCCTCCAGTTTTTTGTTTTGGTATTCAAGCTTTCAATGAGTACAGTTGGAATTTAAATAGGCATGCCTCCATGTTTTTAAATTTTGGCCGTCCGTAGTTCCATAATTCTAATTGATGCTTGCAATTCTTAGTGCTGTTTCCACTTAGTTTTCATTTCCGTCCCTTATAACCAAATCTTTTATCTGGATAAATTCGTGAGTTCACTGCCTGTAACTGGAAGGGCAATAACTTTGAGTTTAATTCGCGTGACCGCCAACTTCGGCCCTATGTGAGATCAGTGTCGTTTTCCAACAAACGCTGGCGCACCTCCTCGGTTTTGAAGAAAAGCGACCTGTGTTATGCCACTTGTGTCTTTGAACTGGAGAGCCAACGACGATTTCACTATTCTTGCACTCTGGGACAAGACCTATTCCTGACTAAGACGCAGTACGGACAGAAGACGCCTGACTGCATTTCCCAATATTGATTTCCGCTCCCTTTATACCACTCGAGACTCACTTTTACACTCTCAATTACATTCCTCCTGATTATTAAACTTGTTTTTTTTTTAATTATTATTTTCTTTTGCCTCAAGGTTCCATCATTGATTTTCAATACATTTTGCTCAATTATTTACCCTGGTTTCAACGGTTCATTTTTACTTTTATAAACCAGCTCATATGGCTAAAATCCAACACTATATATTTACAGTCACACCTCACCTTACAAAATTAATTCGTTCCAGAAATGTTTTCGTAACATAATTTGTTCGTAAGTAGAGTCGCATTTTACATGTAAAAGGCATGATTCGTTCCAAGGCCCCCCCCAACACCCTTTAAAAATTATTACTTCTTTTGAATGAAATGTGTGTTAAAAGCCCAAAAGAAAATTATTTATTCAACCATTAAAATGAAAAAGACGGTCATAAGTATATCAAATAAGAGCAACAGTCTTTCTATCTAGTCGTTCAGTGACCATCTCTTTTTCGATGTCACAGGCCTTTCGAAGGGGTCGTCACTTCTAAGGCCTTCTTTTACTTTAATATCGTCCCGATGGTAGACGGGTTTCGGCCATATTCCTTTGTGATATTGCTCAACTGCATGAAACTTTCTTATTTTTTATCATCTCCTGCTTTACTTCTACTGATAACAGAGTCCGCTTCTTCATTTGACTCGCACCGGGAATCACTTTCTTGGGGCCCATGATGAATGACGAAGAATAAAGTTGTCATGAGCACACTCGAAAAAACTCACGAAACAACAGTAACTCTGTCTTTTACACGTGATGGAACTCCGTGACAAACGGGGGCCGAAGGCACACTAAAACTATCACGCGTATCATGGAGATGCAGCTTCCTCCTAGCCAATGGGCTGCCAGCGGGGATGTTGGGAGATAGCCAATGGGAGAGGAACTCTATCGCGCCAATGTCAAATACAGGGCTACAAGTGTATTTACATTTCGGGGGATTCGGGCGGCTGCGAAGCCGAGCACGCGTTATTTGAATTTACTTTTGTATTCAGAGACAAAAATTCGACGAAAGGCATTTCATAACTCTCATAACTTGGATTATTCGTTAGTTGGGTCTTTCGCAAGGTGAGGTTTGACTGTATATTGGTCTTACAAGGAAAGAGGCGTACAACAAATATGTATTGTCAGCATACCACTAACAATGAGCACTTAGCCATGTTGCTCCCACGGCAACTCAGTGGCAAATTTTTCAATTTTACAGAGCTCATACTATGATCATTTTTACATGGTTTCTCTAGCATAACATGTTGCAAGATGTACGGTAAATAAATTTCTTAAAGTTCACCTTCGTTGTTATTGGCCTTACATTTAACCACAAACAGCATTAGCGAGTGTACGACAAAAGAGGCCAGGAAAGAAAGAAGAAAAAAGTAATGGAGAGGTCCGAGTGAAAGGAGGATAATGGATAATTCCCTCATTTGAGTGTAGAAAAGAACATTTGGTATGGACTGCAGAAAATAGGGAACATATACACAAAATATGTTCCTATACAGGATACCCTTTGCATAGAAGCAGCAAGTCAAGAAAAAAATGGAAGAAAGATAAAAAGAGATGGCAAAAGGCATGGAAATGCCAGAAAACTAAGTGGGCACATAAGATTGAAGTCCCACAGGCATATCTGTGGCTGAGGTCATTCAGCAGCCTTCATAGCATGAGATAGATAAACCTAAATAGCCTGAACCTTCTCCTTATCCTATGCCCCTGAGGGATTCCTTAGCAACATCAAAGGGTGATTTCAAGAAAACAAAGAGATGAGACTATTTAGGATGAAATGTAGAGAACAAATCCAAGCACAAGCGGCGTTTTAACACTGGATGCTTTGAGCATAGAAACAGCATGTTAAAAATAAAGAGAAGGGAAAGACAAAAAGTAGTGGAACAATAGCTAAAAGTAGTTAATTAAAAGGTAGCCATAGTGAAAAAAGGTAGCCATGGCGAAAAAGGTAGCCATGGCGAAAAAGGTAGCCATGGCGAAAAAGGTAGCCATGGC
>JACJUY010006722.1:57671-71264 GCA_014220935.1 Platorchestia sp. MABIK
CAAAATATCCACGTTTTTTTTGGCCTTGGTTTTTTTTATAAAAAAAAACATGTTTTTTTTTTAACAAACAGCACGGTTTTTTTTGAGTCACATCTCTAGGTATGAAGATTAAGTTCTAGGTACAATTGAAAGTATAATGGCACAATGATAGTTTACACATACGGTTTTGTTGTTGGCTTGTATTTGTTATTAAGGGTAGAAACAAGTAACCTAAATTTGCGTTGTCTGATGTTAAAAATATATATGCATATGTTTTTCCATTCGGGTTTGCATTTGTGAAGGCTATTTCCATAACAGTAATTCCTGTGCTAATTGTGTGATAGTGAATAGCTGGATGTAACGTGGTTTTTATTAACTCATTGCATTACTAGTTGAAACTATGTATGTTCCTTTCCTTTTACTTTACTTTTTCATTTCCCATCTTGGCCATTCCCATCCTTCCCAGCTCGCACTTTTGTATATTTGGGATTCCGTGATTCTTATGATCCTGCTCACCATTTCACTGCATGCAATAATTCATGGACATCTCCATTTCAGTCATACCACATGTTTCTTTTTATCTTTTATCCCAGGGGAAAAACATGTGATCCTGAAGTGAGAGTGCTGTACGCAGGCAGCCTTTTGTAGGAATACCCTTTGTGCATAAACTTCACATTCCCTTAATTCCATACCATACGGTACCCTCATCATCCTTTTCTTTTTTGAAGCACCGTAGCTGTGGTTGGGGCAGCGGAAACTAACTTTGTTGCGAATCAAGTCTTCCACTTTCCAACTTTTATAGTGTCCATAAGTAGCATCCACCACACAAAAATACTGCTTTGTTGCGAGTTTGTCTATTTATCTTCTCCCAGGTTCCGGAGCAGAAGGAAGAGGACCCTTCAGTCATAGAGCTGAAAGAAAAAGAGAAAGCGGCTGCAGTCATGTTCAAAGGAAATACGGAAGTCGGAGGAATTTTCGAATCCATTGAAGTCGAAGATGCTGCTATTTACATCTCGGGTTATATTGCCAGGAAGACCGATGAATATCACGGAAGCGTCAAACACACCTGGTAAAGTAATTGTAACAAATGTGGTTCAATTTTAACTCAAAGTGATTAAAACTTTCATCTGTTTGTCTCCTTGAAACAGGACGTTCAATCAGATGATCCATGCAAAGGACTGAAGTACTGCAGTAAGTCTTTTGTTGGTAGTGCTATAGGTTTTGAAAGGGTGTTTCTTTACCTGTTTAGCAAAATCAGTCATCTGCCAGGCTTCTGTAAAACAGTTCGTGGAATAATCTATTTAAACTGTCCCAAGCCTAACACTTGCTGCTCGCAGATAATGTTCTTCCTCATCAAGTTCTTTGTAAAGTGTAGAACTTTACAGTCTATTAGAGCCTACAATAGATCATGGAGGAAAACATCTGTGAAAGAGAAATTAAACAAATTAATGCACAATTAAGTTTCTTCCTTCGATGAAACCTGATCCCTAAATTGTCCCATTTTGGTAAGACCGATATGACCCAGACCCAATATATGTACATTTTATCATCAAAGGGGTGCAACTTCTGTCCCCAAGGGAGTTGGCGATTCCAGGGGAAATATGTGAGGTCCCGAGTAGAAAGTAAGGTAGGCTTTTTTTGTCGAAATGAATTTTCTTTTATTATGGGATGGACAATCTTTTTTTTTGAGTTCACTGCTGTCCTTTTTCTCAGCTCCTACAACTTTTTCATTGAACTTTTATCTTGTTTCACAAACTTCTTTCCGAACGTACAGTTTCAATGCACTTTGTGCATAGATTCCGCGTTTCCTTAACTCCATATTTAACAGTGCCTTCTTCCTTCTTCTACTTCGAACGTCCTTGTAGCGGTTAGGGAGCCTTAACCTAACATCTGATCTCGAATCAACGTTGCGCAAAATATCGACATTACTTTTTTAATATCGTAAATCACGCACTAAGAGTCCAGGGCTTCGCAAGTTTCAGAAACGTTTATCTTCAGTTTCCCGCTTGCGTGTTAATGTTTCAACTTTTCTTCCAGCATTTAATTTTTCCTTTCACAATTTTTGATTTTAGCGACGACTGTACTCCTAAGGTGTGGTAGTAGCTGTAATGTGTTACCATGCTAATTGCCTCTTGGTTATTACAGGGTCGGCCAGAAGTAACTTACCCTTCTAATTTGATAATAAAAGTAATACTATGAACGCTAGGATATTGATACTGATTTTTTGAAAAAAAAATTATTCATGGTTTATCAACACCATTGTTATAAACAGGGAGGGGAAAGGGTGTTGTTGGGAGAGTGCTTTCCAAGTAACTTGATTTTACGAAATGGTAACATCCCTTAGCCTCCTTGTTCTCCAGATTTGTCCCCATGCGACTTCTTCTTGTGGGGCTCCCGTAAGCCACAAGTTTATGTAGCCAATTTAACAAATTTACAAAATCTTAAAAACAAAGTTTATTATGAAATAACTCAATTCTCGCCAGATACACTAAGGAGCGTTATGGAAACGACAAAGAAAAGAGCCCTAATATGTCTAAACAGCCGTGGTACTCATTCGAACGTATTTAAAACTTAGCGTTGATGGACCATAAAATGTTATTCTTTCAAATAAAAAAAGTTTCAACTCCCTAGCGCTTATAGTTCTCCGTGCTCGCAGTTGTACAGTGGTTAAGAGATCGGCTTTGCATGTTGGAGGCCCGGGTTCGTATCCCGGCACTGTCGCGGCGATTTTCCCCTTTGGGTATAAGGGAGAGCTCAAGCACAATACCCCACTCAACCCAGGTGTCGGAAATGGGTACCGGCTTCACGGGGGAACCGTCATGGTGTCCTATACATAGTGTTAGTTATAAGACATTTGAAAAACCAATGCTTAAGATCATATGTATCAGGCTTGATTGGAAATAAAGCATCCTAAGATGCTGATGTTTGTTGGTTTGTTTGTTGTGTGTATTAGCAAATTAAAAGGCTCGGTTACTTCTGGCCCACCCTGTAGATGTATGGCGATTGGTGTTATTTTTCCAGTTATAGTATTATTTGTTTGAGAGTTCTCTTCACGTTGTTCTCGATGTCATAGCGGAAAGGTATTTCTAAGAGATTTCAATTCTGCAGGATAGATTTCTCAAAATGTGGATTTTACGTTTCAAGCGTCTGGTTACAGCTGAAGTCTTATAATTTGTTATGTCCGACCGGAAAGGAAATGAGAGTTGTAATTTCTAAGCGGTGACTGGGGGAAACATAAGTGTGGCTAACCTGTTTTCTGGTGGGGGACCTATTCATAAAGTACTGGAATTTGTTAAGGAAGTGAATGTATTCGGGAAATATGATAAATCTGAGTGGACCCACCCAGTTCAAGAGTAGCGAGGATGTGTTTTTAGGTTTGTATTACGGTTTGTCCAAGTCCTAGAGGCTTGTAGCAGTTGGTTTATTCTGTGGCACAGTTTAGAACCAAAATAGCCGAGCGTACTGCGCTCCTATACTCAATGCTGAGTTGAGAAAGGGTTCCAGCGCGGGTAAAACGCTCGGCCTAAGTGAGGGTGGGAGCTGGAACCCCAATTTTGTGGTCCTAGCTTCAATCATTCCACATTTATTGTTCCCTTGCATACAGGTACCCTGGTTCTTCAGGTAAAAGTTACGAGTTTCAGCTATATTGGCCTCAATCTTTGTTCATATGGTGATTGAATCCTTATGATGACGGGTAAAAAGAAGCAAACGTTGTGACATGTGTTAAAATGTCCATGACGGCTCCTTTTCAGGTCGCTCATGCTAAACGGTAGTTATCGACATTTATGTAATTCTACATCGCTGTGTAACGAATGGGGGTGAAGTTCTGGAGAATTTGTTGTGGCCCGACGAAAGGAGGGCATACTCTATGTGTTGTGCCAGCTATTGTAAAAGTCGGACCTGAGTTTTGTTTTTCTGGTGAAAAGTGTATTGTATTGAGTTGTCTCGCACTTGACTGAGTAAGATGGAATTTGCGAGCAATAACGTGGTAATTGAAGTAATCTGTATAGATAGCGGAGAAAGATGGAAGACACTCATGACCTCAGCGTTCCACCTAACAACAGCACAGTAACTTTGGTAGAAATGCCAAAGCAACAACTAAATAGTCGATATGACCGAAGTTGTCGTTAACTGAGTTTATTATTATTATTATTATTATTATTCATTTATATTATAATTAACCGGAGAAAGTTGCATATTATAGGATGTTTGCTGTATATGTCTATAAATATTTACGTATATTTAATAATTAAAGGACGTAGTGTTCAATATTTGATTGCTACAATAATGCATACATCAAAGAAATATGTATGTAAGGCTAATTTTGTCATGTAATAAAACTAGGCCAAATGCATGTTATACAGTATTGAGGGATTTTCCCTAGGAAAAGTGTAGCTGCTGGACTGACTACAGCAATACTGCCAATATTCCTGTAGTTACTCAAAGCAGCTACACTTGTAGTTCAACGATGCTCGTTATTCAAATTTTCAACTATTTAGACGTTGATCATGGATACAGAGCAATTCGAAAATTAACCAATCTTGATAACACATTCTTTATAACGCAATATGATTTAGCGGTTATTATTCAAAAAATCGTCTGAACAAATCGGTAGGTAAGAGTAAGAGAGAACAGCAAATTATGAAAACGGTGCAGGAGAAAGATTTGTACGGATGATTCGTACTTCGGGAGCCTATTCTTACAATTTGAATTTATACGAGGCCTATAATAAATGTCGTCAAAAATAAATGAGCATTAAAGATGATGGACATCGTAAAATAACTAATCCTTTTTCTATGTATATCGTTCAACAAGTTTTCTAAAATAATTGGAAACTTTCTTGAAGCGAGCAGCATTGTTTGCCAGAGTAATTTCATCCTGTGGTTTATTTACGTTGACAAACGATTAACTCTGTTCCTTTCTGAAATATAAAGTAGTATTATGAGGACTTTCATTTGATTTATCCTTTCATCACTCGAAAAGAAACATTTGAATTTGAGAATTGCAATGAGTATGCAAGTCGCAAACGGAGCTTTGTACTGATAAATATGAAGGTTTTACTCAGTATGCACACAAATTTAATTATCACGTGCCTATTAAGCATTGCACACGAGATCAGCAAAGTTTTTCAGAATCATATTTTCCAGATGATTTAATTTTTTTTCAATACGTATGTGCGGAAACCCGGCAGTTCCTGTCATGGTGCAATCATACGTACAGCAGCCAGTGCATCACTGCCGCGAGTGTGGTGTGGGTCACGTGGTATGGGTGTAGTGACGTCATCAGCTAAAACGTTCCTATTGGCTGACTTGTCTAACGGTTGGGAGAGGCTGTTCCCTTTGAAGTGGACCTACCTGTCTTATGTATACCGTGGTCCACTTCAAAGGGGAAAGATGCCCGAAACCGTTAAACAAGCCAATCATTAGGAAACGTTTAGCTGATGACGTCACAACACCCATCCCACGTGACCCACACCACACTCGCGGCAGCGATGCACTGGCTGCCGTACGTATGATTGCACCATGGCAGGAACTGCCGGGTTTCCGCACATACGTATTGAAAAAAATTAAATCGTCTGGAAACTATGATACTGAAAAACTTTGAAAACCTCGTATGCGATGCTTAATAGCCACGTAATAATTGAAATTTGTGTGCATACTGAGCAAAACCATCGTATTAATCAATACAAAGCTCCGTTTGCGACTTGCAAACTCATTGTAATTCTCAAATTCAAATGCTTCTTTCAGAGTGTTAAAAGGATAAATCAAATGTAAGTCCTCAAAATGTTACCTTATATTTCTGAAAGGACCACAGAGTTCATCGTTTGTCAACGTAAATAAACCACAGGATGAAATTACTCTGGCAAACACTGCTTTTCGCTTCAAGAAAGTATTCAATTCTTTTAGAATACTTGTTCAACGATATACATTAAAAGAGGATTAGTTATTTTACGATGTCCATCATCTTTAATGCTCATTTATTTTTGACTATACATATTATGGGCCTCGTATAAATTCAAATTGTAAGAATAGGCTCCCGAAGTACAAATCTTTCTCCTGCACCTTTTTCACAATCTGCTGTGCTCTCTTACTCTTACCTACCGATTTGTTCAGACGATTTTTGAATAATAACCGCTACATCATCCTGCGTTATAAAGAATGTGTTATCAAGATTAGTTAATTTTCGAATTGCTCTGCATCAATGATCGACGTCTGAACAGTTGAAAATTTGAAAAACGAGCATCGTTGAACTCTAAGTGTAGCTGCTTTGAGTAACTACAGGAATACTGGCAGTATTGCTGTAGTCAGTCCAGCAGCTACACTTTTCCTTGTGAAAATCCCTCAATACAGTAAAACATGCATTTGGCCTAGTTTTATTGCTTGGCAAAATTAGCCTTACATACATATTTATTTGATGAATGCATTATTGTAACAATTAAATATTGAACACTACGTCCTTTAATTCTTAAATATACATATACAAATAGACATATACGGCACATATCCTATAATATGCAACTTGCTCCGGTTAATTATAATATAAATGATTAATAATAAACTCAGTTAACGTCAACTTCGGTCACATAGACTATTTATTCGTCGCCTTCGCATTTCTACCAAAGTTACGGTGCTGTTGTAAGGTGGTACGCTGAGGTCACGAGTGTCTTCCATCTTTCTCCTCTATCTATACAGATGACTTCCATTACCACGTTATTGCTCGCATATTCCATCTTACTCAGTCAAGTGCGATACAACTCAATACAATACACTTTTCACCAAAAAAACAAAACTCATGTCCGACTTCAACAATAGCTGGCATAACACAAAAAGTATGCCCTCCTTTCGTCGGGCCACAACAATTCTCCAGAACTTCACCCCCATTCGTTACACAGCGATATAGCATTACATAATTGTCGATAACTACCGTTTAGCATGAGCGACCTGAAAAGGAGCCGTCATGGACATTCTAACACTTATCACAACGTTTGCTTCTTTTTACCCGTCATCATAAGGATTCAATCACCACATGAACAAAGATTGAGGCCAATATATCTGAAACTCGTAACTTTTACCTGAAGAACCAGGGTACATGGATGCAAGGGAACAATAAATGTGGAAGGATTGAAGCTAGGACCCCAAAGTTCGGGTTCCAGCTCCCATCCTCACTTTGGCCGAGCGTTTCACCCGCGTTGGAACCCTTTCTCAACTCAGCGTTGAGTATAGGAGCGCAGTACGCTCGGCTATTTTGGTTCTAAACTGTGCCACAGAATATACCAACTGCTACAAGCCTCTAGGACTTAAAAAAACCATAATACAAACCTTAAAACACAACCTCGCCACTCATGAACTGGGTGGGTCCACTCAGATTTATCATATTTCCCAAATACATTCACTTTTTTAACAAATTCCAGTACTTCTTGAAAAGGTCCCCCCCCCCAGAAAACAGGTTGGCCACACTAATGTTTCCTCCTGTCACCGCTTAGAAATTACAAATCTCATTTCCTTTCCTGTTGGACATAACAAATTATTAGACTTCAGCTGTAACTAGACGCTTGAAAAGTAAAATACGCATTTTGTGAAATCTATCCTGCATAATTGAAATCTCTCTGAAATACCTTTCCGCTATGATATCAAGAACAACGTGAAGAGAACTCTCAAACAAATAATACTATAACTGGAAAAATAACACCAATCGCCATACATTTACAGGGTGGGCCAGGAGTAACCAAGCCTTGTAATTTGCTAATACAAGGAAAACTATAGACGCTTGGGAGTTGAAACATGTTTTATTTGAAAGAATAACATTTTATGGTTTATCAACGCAAAATTTTAAATACGTTCGAATGAGTGCCACGGCTGTTTAAACAAATTAGGGCTCTTTTCTTTGTCGTTTTCATAACGCTCCTTAGTGGATCTGGCGAGAATTGAGCCATTTCATAATAAGTTTTGTTTTTAAGTTCTTGTAAATTTGTTAAATTGGCTACATGAACTCGTGACTTACGGGAGCCCCACGAGAAGAAGTCGCATGGGGACAAATCTGGAGAACAAGGAGACCAAGGGATGTTACCAAATCGTAAAACCAAGTTATTTGGAAAGCACTCTCCCAACAATGCCCTTTCTCTTCCTGTTAATAACACTAGTGTTGATAAACCATGAATTATTTTTTCCAATAAATCAGTTTCAACCTCCTAGCGTTCATAGTATAACTTTTATTATCAAATTAGAAGGGTAAGTTACTTCTGGCCGACCCTGTAATAACCGAGAGACAATTAGCATGAGAACACATTACAATTTTGGAACACATTACAGCTACTACCACACCTTAGGAGTTCTGTCGTCGCTAAAATCAGAAATTCTGAAAGGAAAAAAATCAATGCTAGAAAAAAGTTGAAACATTAACACGCAAGCTGGAAAGTGAAGATAGACGTTTCTCAAACTTGCGAAGCCCTGGACTCTTGGTGCGTGATTTACGATATTAAAAAAGTAATGTCAATATCTTGCGCAACGTTGATTCGAGATCAGATGTAAGGTTACGGCTCCCTAACCGCAACAAAGACGTTCGAAGTAGAAGAAGGAAGAAGGCCCCTTTAAATATGGAGTTGAGGAAACGCGGAATCTATGCACAAGGTGCATTAGAACTGTACGTTCGGAAAGAAGTTCATGAAACAAGATAAAAGCTTAATGAAAAAGTAGTAGGAGCTGAGAAACAGGACAGCAGTGAACTCAAAAAAAGATTGTCCATACCATTATAAAAGAAAATTCATTTCGACAAAAATAGCATACCTAACTCTCTACTCGGGACCTCACATATTCCCCCTGGGATCGCCAACTCCCTTGGATACAGAAGTTGCACCCCTATGATGATAAAATGTACATATATTGGGTCTGGGTCATATCGGTCTTACCAAAATGAGGCAATTTAGGGATCAGGTTTCTTCGAAGGAAGAAACTTAATTGTGCATTAATTTGTTTAATTTCTCTTTCACAGATGTTTGCCTCAATGATCTATTGTAAGCTCTAATAGACTGTAAAGTTCTACACTTTACGAAGAACCTGAGGAGGAAGAACATTATCTGCGAGCAGCTAGTGTTAGGCTTGGGACAGTTTGAATAGATTATTCCACGAACGGTCTAACAGAAGCCAGGCAAATGACTGATTTTGCTAAACAGGTAAAGAAACACCCTTTTCAAATCCTGTAACATTACCAAGAAAAGACTTACTGCAGCACGTCAGTCCTTTGCATGGATCATCTGATTGAACGTACTGTTTAAAAGAAACAAACAGATGAAAGTTTAAATCACTCTGAGTTAAAATTGAACCACATTTGTTGCAATTACTTAACAAGGTATTTTGAACTCTTTCGTGATATCCGTCGGCCTTAATAGCAATATAACCCGAGATGTAAATAACAGCATCTTCGACTTCAACGGTTCGAAAATTCCTCCGACTTGCGTATTTCCTTTGAACATGACTGCAGCCGCTTTCTTTTCTTCTTTCAGCTCTATGACTGGAGGGTCCACTTCCTTCTGCTCCGGAACCTGGGAGAAGATAAATAGACAAAGCAGCATTTTTATGTTGTAGATGCTACTTATGGAAACCATAAAAGTTGGAAAGAGGAAGACTTGATTTGCAATAAAGTTAGTTACCGCTGACCCAACCACAGCTGAGGTGTTTCAAAAAGAAAAAGGATGATGAGGGTACCATTTGGTATGGAATTAAGGGAATGTGAAATCTATGCACAAAGAGTATTCCTACAAAAGGCCGCCTGCGTACAGCACTCTCACTTCAGGACCACATATTTTCCCCCTGGGATGATGAGGGCATCATTTGGTATGGAATTAAGGTAATGTCAAATCTATGCACAAAGAGTATTCCTACAAAAGGCCGCCTGCGTACAGCACTCTCACTTCAGGACCACATATTTTCCCCCTGGGATAAAATATAAAAAGAAACATGTGGTATGACTGAAATGGAGATGTCCATGAATTATTGCATGCAGTGAAATGGTGAGCAGGATCATAATATCACGGAATCCCATATATACAAAAGTGCGATCTGGGAAGGATGGGAATGGCCACGAAGGGAAATGAAAAAGTAAAGTAAAAGGAAAGAAACACACATATTTTCAACTAGTAGTGTAATGAGTTCATAGAAACCACGTTACATCCAGCTATTTATCATCACACAATTAGCTTAGGAATTACTGTTATGGAAATAGCCTGCACGGATGCAAACCTGAATGGAAAAATATATATATATATATATTTAACATCAGACAACGCAAATTCAAGTTACTTGCTTCTACCCTTAATAACAAATACAAGCCAACAAAAGAACCGTATGTATAAACTCTCGTTGTGCCATTATACTTTGAAATATACCTAGAACCTAATCTTCATACCTCTGCTAAGAAATCCAATGTTTCTCCCAGCTGATGATCCATGACCATCTCGCAATTGGAAGCAAGAGGGGCACGCATGAGAAACGCCACTGTAATTTTCACGTAGGCATGGAAATAACTCAATGCTGCTAGATGGTTTATTTGGAACTTCAATTTTTTCCCTCAAACAACTTTCAGCAGATTAAGGAGTATTAATATGATCATAATAAGGATTTTTTGGACTTGCACACTGAGAATTTTGACAGCTCCTGTCGTTTTCATATTGAGAAGTGCTTTCAGACGTTGTTTGTAAGGTATAACTGGATGTTGAAGTGCCTGGAAGACAGATAAAAGTTCT
Source organism: Platorchestia sp. MABIK (assembly GCA_014220935.1). Taxonomy (NCBI): domain Eukaryota; kingdom Metazoa; phylum Arthropoda; class Malacostraca; order Amphipoda; family Talitridae; genus Platorchestia; species Platorchestia sp. MABIK. The sequence goes on from JACJUY010006722.1 coordinate 68,389, forward strand.
TGTAGTGACATTTTCAGGTGTTTGAGAAGATGCAATGTTAACATTATGGACACTCCAATTAGCAGCTTTATCAACCGATTTAAAGGCAGAAGAGGTTTTTTTTTTGTGCTTGAAGGGCTGGAACAAAATATCATGGCAGCCGACGGAGGGGTTGTACAGGATCTCTTCGAGGCTGCTTGAGAGGTTGAGCATGCTTTCTTTGTAGCTGCTTGAGTAGAACATTTTTGATAATCTGTGGATTCACTTGCTGAATCAAGTTGATTAGCAAGTGAAAACTTGCGTTCTATCATTGAAGTGGGTGAAGTGCAAAGCCCAGTCTTCATTGAAGGTGAAACATCTAAGGCAGTGACTGACAACCTGCATAGGTTGATTGAATGCCACTTGGTCCACCTGCACATTAAAAAGGAAAATAGAGTGGATGCACGCAATTTGGGTCCATTTTTAAACTATTATTACTTTTTCAAGTCAGTTCCAGAGAAAACTAGTTTTTTCTGGGGAAAATTTGTTTAAAAATTACAAATTACAACAAGGAACATCAAATGGAAACACTTAACCTCCACTGGTTGTCATTAATTGTGGATTTTTTGAATGATCATTCAGTTGTGGTTCACAATGTAGATTGTCCATGAAATGTGGATCGTTGCTACATATACGTGTAATCTTAATGCACTCAAAACCAAAAATTTAAAAATAATTGAAGATTTAGTCAAATTTCATTATGATATTTAAGGAAAAAAGCACAAATGCATAGATTAGACTGTTAGTTAGTTTAAGCCTCCCTATCAAGCAAATACAAAAAGGCTTAAAAAAATGCAATCCAAAAAGAGGAAGGAAGAAGGATCCATTTAGTATGAAGTTAAGGGAATGCGGGATCTATGCAGAAAGGGCATAGAAACAGTAAGATGAGAAAAAAGTTCATGAAACAAGATCAAAGTTGAAGAAGAAAGTAGTAGGTGCTGTAAAAACTGGACAACAGTGAACCGGAAAAAAATGGTCCGGAACAAAATAAACGCCTTTATTATTTTACCAAAAAGAAAGCCTATTTAACCCTAAGCTCAGACAAACGGATATTTACTCAGTCATCGATGTTCAACATTGTATCTACTTAGCAATCAGTGTTCAAAATTTGTATAAATCCTCAATCAGTGAATTTGTACTACATTTTCACAAAAACAATCCAGAATTATTCAACGGCACATGTCACTTGAATGAAGCATTTCTACTTCAATTGTGAAATTCATTTTACACAGCTGGAAATCTAGAGCACAGAGGTCTGACCTTAGTTGAGTACTTTAAAAAGGCCTTGCATGTCTTTTTGATGCATATGCATAGAATGAAATAACTTCATGAACTATCAGCTTGACACAAGTTTACATTTTGCGATCAATTTAGCACTGTACTTCTGCATTTTTGTTCAACATATTAGAGAAAACATGAACACTATGAAGTGGTAATTGGAAATTTTGAAAAGCAATAAATACTCAAATCCATAACACATTTATAATGACAGGATTCCCAAAAATTCAATAACTTAAATACGTGATTTTTCCTACACACCCATTCTCTTTACTTTTCTCAAGTCCTTTCACTTTGAAATAATGGCAAATAAAATATTTGCTTTGAGCATGAATGTTAAATTCATCTTCACTCCCATTTTTTTACATTTCTACTTCTCCTCTAACCACTAAAACTAAGTCTATTGCTATTTTCAATCTTGAAGCCCACCATATTAGCCCAATATGAGTGATTGTAATTAATGAATTCAAATAATTTATTCTAAATTGATCAACCCCTTTCAGCACCTTTGCTGCCCATTACCACCGGTATACCAACATTGAAATTTATAAGCCACCATTAGATTTTGCCGCAAACTCATATTTTTACATTCAAGTATGACTCGCAAGTAAACATACTATCCATGTTATGTGCCATACAGTTTTGATGCAGGAAAAAATTATTTTACCTTCACAAGATTGCATATTGTCACAACACTCATTAGCAAAGTTTCAACACTTCTTGAATCACTCTCTGCAATTATCTTCTGAAATATCTAATCACAGACTATTAATTTTGAACCAATCCAACCATTTGTCAATCTAACTTCATCATTCTTTGATACTTGACTTGTGGTAGAAAAATAATGCAAATAATTAGCCATTTAGTAATTTGAATGTGTGATCATTACCTGAATACCTTTTATTTCATTGGCAGGTTCGAATAACTATATTTTTCATGAATGACACATTTACATGATGAAAACATTTTATGCCCTTAGCAGGCATATCATATGATTGCCACTGCAAAGTAACTTTAAAATTTTCCCCACAACTTTTATTTATATACCATTTTTGCACTGTTGCTAATTGTATAAAAAGCTTGAAAGATATTTTGTGATATAAGCTATAATTATTAATTTACATGATAAATGTTTTAATGACAAAAGTATGCATTTTCTGCTTTATATCTTTAATAGTTAACTCATCAACCAATTGAGAAATGAATCCCATGAACTGTAATTAACATGTTTATATCCTGATTTTACATTCATATTTTTCACATTTCTATTTGACCATGGTGGCAAATCAGTAAATTGAAGAAATATTCAAACAATTTCCATAAGCATGTAATAACATTTAATTTCTTGAATTGTTCCCCAAGTAAAACCTTTGTGTTGTACTATATGGTTTGATGAGATAGGTTTAGGATTGTTTATACTATATGGTTTGATAGGGTTAAGATTGAAGTGTGTCAGCTGTTGTTTGCAGATGATACAGCGCTTGTGACTGATTCCGAGGAAAAACTGAGGAGACTGGTTGCAGAGTTTGGTAGAGTGTGCGAAAGGCGTAAACTGAGGATAAATGTGAATTAAAGTAAGG
>JACJUY010006722.1:71782-84121 GCA_014220935.1 Platorchestia sp. MABIK
TGTGCTGGGCTGCTGCTGATCCTGGCAGTTCTGGTGCGGCAAGTGCTGCCTCTCTCGCATCCTAGTGACTAAGGGTGTTGACTGTGGCCTGCTTTCGGCTACCCTCCCATTGGGAGGAGAGGCCTGGTATATGTATGTATGTGGGATTGTTTCTCAATGCCTCATAACACGATTACAGAGCTTGCAAAATATCAGTTGTGCATAATGCAACTCAGATGTGAGATAAGTTAGATTGATGTAATGATAATTCAGATTCTCTCAAATAAATTCTAAACCAGCATGATTAAGGGTACCATATGAGGCCAAAGTGGGCCCCCGCGGCACCCCTGACTCAATTTTTTTTTCAAAATCCTTATGGTATAGGTTATTGTGCCATGAAATATTATGGCGCTACGGACACCAGAACCCCCAAAAAGGGGATTCAAATGGGGGCCAAAATCATAAAAAATTAAGTACATTTTGTTTATGGGCTCTCCTCAATAATAATACATTTCTACCATTCAAATTGTATCAACTCATTGAGTTTTGATGCTAGAACAAAACCAAAGACAGTTTTGGAATCCTTGGAACATTTCTAGCAAAGGTATAATTAGTTGCATCCAAATTTGAAAAAACCAAAAAATTTTATATGGATCCAAACCCCAAAATAATGGTTTGAGATGTAATTATAAAGTTTCGCATCTCACAAAAATTTCTTTTCTTTTAATTTCAAATTATAATTTATAACTTTGTTAGAAATGTTCCAAGGATTCTAAAAATGTCTTTGGTTTTGTTCTTGCATCAAAATTCAATGAGTTGAGACGTCTTGAAATATACATAAAAATGTTTCAAAAACACTCATTTTAGTAAAAAAAAGCCTAAATAAAAAAAACGACACGAGTAAAAAAGGTTTACTTCAAACAAATACATATACTGACCAATTTTCAAGCGAATCGGACGAAAAAAGTTGAATATCCCGGACCTATATAAATGAGCTACATGGTGAGTACTCAAATAAAATATATTTCTATATGTTTTTATGCACGGTATTTCTTATGTTACATTGAAATTTACAAGGAAAATATTGCACATTATTCGCACATAAAATAGATCAAAGAAACTGCATTCATGTACATAAATTGTGTGTGATATTGCAGTTCAACAGTATATTTTGTTGTTGGGCTCTCCTGATTAAAAAAACACATTTCTACCATTCAAATTGTATCAACGCATTGAGTTTTGATGCTAGAACAAAACCAAAGACAGTTTTAGAATCCGTGGAACATTTCTAACAAAGTTAAAATGAGCTTCATCCAAATTTAAGAAAAAAAATTATATGGATCCAAACCCAAAAAATAATGGTTTGAGATGAAATTATAAAGTTTCGCATCTCACGAAAAAATTTTTCAAAATGTTTAAATTTTTAATTATAACTTTGTTCGAAATGTTCCAAGGATTCTAAAACTGTCTTTGGTTTTGTTCTAGCATCAAAATTCAATTCGTTGATACAATTTGAAATATATATACAACTCATTTTTATAAGAAAAAATAAGGCATAAGTCAAAAAAATGACATGAATAAAAGAGATTTACTTTCAAAAAATACATGTACTGACCAATTTTCAAGCGAATCGGACGAAAAAAGTTGAAAATCCCAGATGGTACCCTCAACTCAGATCAAAAACTTGGCCTATAATATGCTTAAGTTAAAAAATTAAGATTGTAAGATAGTTTAAGCCTCCCTAACTACTACAAAAAAAGAGAGTGTATCGAAGAGAGGAATCCAAGTTAAAAAGAAATTCACATGTTATACTCAGTACATTTAAACACAGTCATAATAGCATTGTAGGTTTATTAATTGTCAAGACATGAAAACAATTTTACCTAGTAAAAATTGGGTATAAGTCTACAATTTGCATGATTTTAAAAATGTTTTCCTAATTTAAACTAATACAATTTTAATTTCTTAAATAGTATTTAAATAATTATTTCAAAGGATATCCAGAATTGAGAGAATATGCCACCACCTTAGAGGGTTGGCAAACTAACCTTACCAAAATTCAAAGTAAATTTTTGTAAATTTATTTGTCAGCAATCATTTTCTCAGTATAAATTTTTCAATGTATGGATGCACGTAATGATTGACATTTCAAATAATGGTAACTAATAACGTCGATATTTATTTTTATGTTTTCAACGATTTTAACAATTTTGTTGCCAAGATTCACTGAAGGAACACATTTAAAAACGTTATACACGAATGACATTCTGCTCCCTGATGCGTTATTTTCGAGTTTTTCCACTTTTAAATGCTTGTGTTCCATAGCACTTCCAGTCAGTTGCGCGCTTGAGCTGGAGCTGTTTGAGTACATTTGGGTACTTTGTAATTTATTATTAGCTGACCCCGCAGAGCTTGAACACACTTCTAGGATGTTTTAGTTAATAACACAACAAAGGTTTTCACCCAAAAATATTAGCGGAACTGGAATAGTGAATATTCAAATGTACGATATTCACTCCTTCGGTTTCCCTAATGTTCTACAGTGACCGCCATTTGAAATTGATGTGAACTGCATATCAATTTCAGTATTCACTACCCCAGTTCCGTTAATATTTTTGGGTGATACCTTTATTGCGTTATTAACTAAAATATCCTAGAAGTGGGTTCAGTCCCTACTGGCTCCGCAGGACCAGCTAATCTCAAATTACGCCATATACTGCGAAAACAATAACTTTTCCCACGCTCCGAGCAGTTGCGGCATTGTTGATAAATGCTCTGCTTTTACGCGGGAAACCCATTTCATAGTGCTGTTCCTATAACTTCAAAGTTATATTACTTGAAAACCAAGTATTTGCGAGCACAATGTCTTTCATGTTAAACGTTTTAAAATCTACCATATTACATATCTATGGCAATGTAATTATTAAAATTGTTGACAACATTCCACTCAATATTAACCAAAAATAAACTAGTTATGTTGTGGGTATGACAGTGATTTCAAGTTTCATAGCACCAAAACCAAATTTGATGCCAAAATGTTGTCATCACAATTGTTTTGTGCAGGGGAAAATTTACAAAAGATATTTATTTTAAACACAATTGTACATGGACAACACCACTAAAATAGAATTTTATTTCAGTAGAAGTATACATTTAAATGATGTTTGAAATGTTTGTAAGTTCAGTAGAACACATTTATACCTAACAATTTTGTTGGAGCACCTTAAGACAAATTCTATCAGAACAAGTTCAACCATCTGCAAAAATTATTCAAACCCCTACTTACATATTATATAATAGTCCCTAATTAGCCATCCAGCTAGTAGAAATTGTCAAATTATGTACAAAAAACATCCATTCCAATTCGCACCATTCGTATAAATTTGAAAGAATATTCGAAACTGTTACTTTTAATTACTCTTCTCAAAATTAATTTGCCTGTTTAATTATTCTTCTACAGAATCTCAAAGTGTCCCGAAAGCTATCAACAAAATTGTACTGCCATCAGCCAATTCATGGATTGGAAACTTACTGATAAATTCGTACTAGATTTACACATGATGACTATTGTATATCTTACCTCCAATACTTAAATTCATGTCATTATAAGGCAATGGCACCACACCGTTTTTAAGAAGTACTTTTGTCGTGAATGGTGAAAGGATTCTTCGGTAATCTGTTTTTCAAAAGTGGCGGCTACACACAAAATGTTTGCCCAAATTAGATTCCTTAATTGAACCAATATATTCATTTCCACTTGCTCTTATCCACTCTTTAAAATTTGCACTAGGATGATGGAAGCACTTGATATCAGGTTGATCTCTAGAATTATTTTCACATCTGATGAAAGAACATTTTTTCGTTCTAATTGTAGGCGCCATTCTTGCTGATGCCATCGCCAACAAACTGGTCGCGTTGTTGTTGTTGTTGTTTAAGTTGTCGTACAGCTGACTCGATATTGTCACATATTGTCGCCAGGTGGCGTATCTCTCTATGTCTGGGTTGCTATTCGTTCTGGGTCCGTGACGTCACGGCACCCAGTGCTCTTTTACGAAAAGACTTGAATGCTCCTACCTTCTTATGTATACCGTGTTCGTCGCTCTGAGCTGCTCGAGGTTTCTGAACAAGCGCGAAATTAGAACTCGCCCAACAACTGCAGTTAGTTCCTCCCAGAGGCATCCGTCGCTGCTTCCAGGAGAAATAATAGTTGCCCAGTGTGATAGGGCCTTTAATTAAGTAGGACCTATAAAGTTCGTAACTGTACTAGAGAGAGGGGGAGGAACGATGGCAATCGACCCCTCACGTAACCTACACCAAACAGAAAGAACAGAAGGAAGGCTAGGCTGATGTAAAAAAAAATATTTGAAGCGTAATGACATGATATTTTACATTTATATTACATACACGCCCTCAAGATTATAGCAGCATACACAGATCTGAAATGCGTTCCGACGTAGCACGGGAGGATAAGATACCAGGATATGCTACCGTGGGATTGAACATGGATTCTACGGCTCACTTAATCTACCTCGTCATGCTGAACAATACTGCCCACTACAGGAATAAAACTTTTTATTTACAGGATGTAGCGATTCCTGAGAAAAAACGTGAGGGCTGAAGCGATAGATTGCAGGTTTATTGTCTTTGAAGTGGAGAATTATTTTGTTCTGTCAAGGATCATCTCTTTCAGTTTACCTACTGTCCTTTTATCAGTGGCGATTACTTTCCTTTTCGACTATCATCTTGGTTATGCGAGATTTTTTCTCGCTTTAATATTTGTATGGGCAGGGTACATGGGTTTCCTTGAGCATATTCGTCATTTATAAGTCCATACTTAATGATGAAAACAATTTATCAGGGACATACTTTTTGTTTGTTACGAAAACTCTAACTTGTAATCTAAACATTTCTGGTGAAGGTTATTCAGTTGAACGATGGTTCCATCTTTTATAACAAATATTACATCTGGTTGTTGGGTTATGATTGGTGCTGGCATATTTATTAATAACACGTTCATTGCATATTTTACTTCGTTGACGCTTCAGCGAGTTCAAAAATTATGTACAGATACGATTGAGTTAAGGGGAACGTCTACCCAGAATCCCGATAATCCCTGATCATCTTTTTATTGCTTTATTCGCAAGAGAAATGCTTAATTCACAAGCTGTCAAATTTGCAGAATGATCTGAGCATCGTAAGTGGGGGAAATGGGGTTGGGAAGGAGGGAGGGGTCCAATCAGCAGGCAGCGCCGACCTGCAAGTGCATGTGCCACACCCCTAAAAATTCTGTTTTTTGTGGTTTTTATTGCTTTACTCAATTGAGAAGTCCTTGTTTTACAAGCTAGGGAAAATTCAGAACGTTCTATGCTTCGTGAGAGTGGCAAACAAGGGGGGAAGGGGGTGGATTCGAATACAGCTGCTATCGCCGGACCGCCACCGCATTAGACACGAACCAGAAATATTTGGATTCTGTTTTGTTGATCTATTCGACACAGAACTCCTTAGGTTACAATCTAGCAAAGCTACACAACGTTCTCTGCTCCGTGAGAGGAGGAAACAATGGGGGAAGGGGAGGAGCGCGTCGAGGGGGACGCCGCAGCGTGCGCCCCAGGTGGATGACACGTATCTATGAAACGTATTTATGAACAAAGGAAAATCTTTCTTGCGAATCAAATTTACAATGAAAGAAATTAAGAAGAAGTACTTTAAAAACATTTACTCTGAACGTTTTGAGCCTAGGCTCATTCGCAACAAAAAGTCTTCAATTGAAATTATAAACAAGTCAGTGCACCTGTAATTCTGTGAGTTTGAGTGTACTGACTTGTAAATCATTTTAATTGAAGACTTTTTGTTGGGAATGAGCCTAGGCTCGAAACGTTCAGAGTAAATGTTTTTAAAGTACTTCACTATTTCTTTCATGTACCTATGAGACCCATTGTGGTACCGATTTCTTCGAGGAACCATGAAAAACTTACAAGAAAAGATATTCATATATATATAGATAGCTCTGAGAACGTCAAGCGCGTCAATTTTTCCAAGAAATATAGCTTGCAATTAAAAAAAATGAAAACTTACGGAAAAGTGCGTTTCCTGAACAGTTTCCTGAACAGCGTTTCTTGAACAGTTCAATTTGAAAAGTTGCTCATTACAGAGCAACTTTTCAAATTGAACTCGCATGTAAGTTCTTTCGATTTTACGCCAAAGATCCCGTCCTATGCATGCCATTCTTTTGACTCAAATTGCACAAAACCTTTGGATACATTTCTTATCGGAGATAAAATTCTCACGACAGTCGTAAGGAGTGACATTGACACTACGTGTAAAATTCGAACAGTAATTTCTGGCCATATTGATGACCTTCTTGACGCAATTGGACAAATGCCTCAATTTACCAACTACATCATTTGCTTGAGAGATTTAAGCCTCACGCGACCTAACATTACTAAAATTAAAGAATTTATCTTGTCTAAGAATGCCCTAGCTCGTATTTATGTAGTAAGTGCGTGTAGCGGTAAGCAATTGTATCAGGCGCTGAATTTGTGCAAAAATAACGGTATTAGATTGATTCCGCTCCGACCAAATGGCGCAACTGATCTCACAACTTGCAACGATGTTCGTACTTGGCCTGGTACTAGAGAAGAAACACACAATTTTCTTCAACAGATTGCTCTTACATCGAGTCTAAAACTCACGTTACAATCTAGCTCGTGTATCATAAACTCCAATGGCTTGAGTGACAAAACTGAATGTTCCAAAATCAACGGAAAACACCAAAATGAATTGAAAAATTCCACTCGATTGTTCGCTTATTCAAGAGAAATCTCTAGCAACCCTAACCATTGCTTGCCTACTGATGATGAAAATTTTCCTCCCTCGATCTCTGAATACTGCACAGTACCTACAAAAAATAGGTTTTCGTTATTATCTGACGCGAACACAGAGAGCGACACACACTTCTCACAAATGAGTACAAATCATCAACATCCAACCACGTACTCGGAAGCAGTGAAATCAATACGAAGAGAAAAATTGCAGCAAAATCTCAGTCGAAATATGATGGAAAATTCACAGCCCAACCGCACACAGAACCACCACCAAGAAAGTGGAAATGGCAAGAGTGCCCCTCATTTCTCAGTCGCTCCCACAACCAAATTGGCCACAACCTGATAATTCAAAACCAGGATTCCGAGAAATTCACAAAACACTCGTCTAACAACGCTGAAAGCCAGCCTGAATATGACCCAAACTCCATGTGCTTATTCGCCAGTACCACAATGGATGAATTAAAACGATCATTTAATATAAAGCTGCTTCCTACCATGGCCGATGGGCACTGCCTCCTTCATGCAGTAACTCACCAGCTTAACACACGATCGTTTTTAAAGGGAATTACAATTCCTTAAGAGCAGCAATCAAAACAGAGAGCACAGGAAATGAAAAATATGTCAATTTCCTGGACAAGAAAAGCGGTGCCCTACCTCGGCTTATAAGTAAATACATTGACGAAAAACATTTTGATCATGATGCCGGAGACCTAATACCACAAATCGTATCATATGTGACTGGTGAAAGAATTTTCATCTTCGATGAACAATGCAATGGTGTTTGGAGAACAGTAGTCGAACCCTCCCCAGAATTATCTACTAATCACCCTCCGCTATTACTTCATCGAAAAAAGGACCACTACAGTACCCTTGTTGAGCAAGACAAAATCAAGTCTGATATCACATCATCTTCATGACAAAATACTGTTGTCCAGTTGAATGGCAGTCTCTCAAATGTATCTGACGCTAGACTTGACTCTCTGGGCAACAATGATAAGATCAACGAATCCCCGAAACAGTCTCTACCTAAAAATCAATATGACGCCGCTAATAATCATAATAATGGCCATAAAATAGAAAATATCAAAATTAAACATATCAACGCTAGTAGCCTCAATAGTAAGCTGGATGACATTAGAGTAATGTTGGTCACAGAAGACATTGACATCTTATGTGTTTCCGAGACATGGTTTGATTCGCGGACCCAGAGCTGTTTTTTTAATATTCCCGATTACGTGCGGTACCGCTATGATGGCGTTAGAAGTTGCACAGGTAGTGGATCTTGTATTTTCGTGAAGGAAATTCATTCGTCGTCATTACTTTTAACAAATGAAGTGTGCGAAGGCATAGAAATGGTTTGGCTTAAAGTACAAATAAAAAACATAAATCCATTTTAACCGGCAGCCTTTATAGGCACCCATCGGCTTCTCTACCTACAACACTAGAGTTCATTGAGGAAATTTTTAAAGAAATTCTAGCCACGAAAAAATTCATTCTTTGCTTTCGGCGATTTTAATATTGACTTAACGGATGAAAAAAATCAGCTTAGCAGACTGCTGTACAAACTAAACCTTTCACAAGTGGTTAAAGAGCCGACTCGCGTTACCAGAGTCTCTAAAACTCTCCTCGATCTGACAATCACAACTAAACCTACGGCTATACTTAGTACAGTTATATCACCCTCTGTTGCCGATCACCACTCTGTCGATTGTCAAATTAATATTGCAAAGGAAAGACATAACTATCGTTCCATGACTTACCGCTTAAAAAGTCAATATTCACCGGAACTGTTTCATGAAAAACTCCTAAAAAGGTTTACTAAATTGCAAAGTATGATGCAAACTGACGATGTGGACATTAAAGTTTCTATCTTTAACGAGAACTTTACAGCAGCCCTCGATGAATGCGCCCCTTATATCACCTAAAAAACTAAGCCAAAACGCACTGTGTGGATCACTAACGAAATCAAAGAACTGAGCAGAGTGAAGAAAAGTTACTTGCTTGAGTATAAAGAAAATAGGTCTAACAGTACTTTATACAAGAGATATAAAGAACTTGGAAAGATTCTTCGGAAGAAAATCCCGCATGCAAAACAAACTCACTTGCACCAAGAACTATTCAAGGCAAAAAAAAAAATAAACCTACATGGGAAATTATTAGTGAGGTGGCTCAATATAAAAATTCAAACCGAAAGAGTAATTTTGAAAATCCTTTGGAAAAGCCACAGAGTTCAGTACATTCTTTTCAAAAGTAGGTGCTGAAGTCTTCAGTGAAGTAAATAAAACCAGTCCGGGGCAACTGTCACTTGAAAGTTCGTACCCTACTGCACTTTCGAAGGCTGGTGCCCTGTGGAGGACATGTCCTGTCGATTTACCAGAGTTACGGACTATTTTGTACTCATTGAAAAACACAAAAGCAGTCGGACATGATGGAATCAGCCTTCAATACATCAAAGACAGTTTTCCAGTCACAGCACCACTGATTCGTTTGATTATCAACACATCAATAGCAACTAATAAATTCCAAACCAATGGAAACACTCCATAATTAGACCGTTGCATAAAACTGGTGACATAAATACAGCGTCAAATTACAGGCCCATTAGCCTTTTATCTGTCCTGTCCAAAATATTGGAAAAAGTAGTAACGATTCAACTGTCATCTCACTTGGACAAGTCAAATTTACTTCATCGAAATCAATATGCCTGTAGGAGGAAGACTAGCACTCAAGATGCCCTGCTAAATATCACTGAAAAAATATACAGCGATATTGACCGAAAAAATGTAACACTTTTGCTGCTACTCGATCTCTCTAAAGCATTCGACAACGTCGAACATGATCAACTCCTACGAAAAATACTGAACTTAGGAGTTGATAACTTGATACGCATTGGTTTAAAAGCTACCTATCAAATCGATCTCATGCAGTCCTCTTAGATGACAAGTTGTCCCCATTCCTTCAAAATAACTTTGGTGTTCCTCAAGGATCCATTCTGGGTCCGCTATTGTTTTCTATTTTCATAAACGATTTCCCTCCAATGCCTTCTAACACTCGAATTTCTATGTATGCTGATGATGTCCAAATTGCAATGACAAACTCTGTAGCAGAAATACCACAGACGAAAAATGGAGCTGAAGCCCTATTGATCAGCCTCAAGTCATGGTATGATCAAAATGGTTTCCAGCTAAACGCGAGTAAAACACAATTCATTGTTTTTGGGTCAAAAGAGACAATGAAAAATATTCGAAATCTGGATCTTACTCTTACTGTTGGAAATGATAAAATTCACCCATCAGAAAAAGTAAAAAATTTAGGTATTTGGTTCGATAGAGACATGTCCTTCAAATCCCACGTTGATAAAACCTGCAACTCAATTCACGGGACTAAAATGTTTTTTAATCGTATAAAAAGTATGCTTGACGAAGAATCAAGACTATTGGCCATTGAAGAATCAAGACTATTGGCAGCCTGGTATGGGGAGATATACCGAAACAACTCCAAAAAGATCTACAAAAATGCATGAATTTTGCAGCTAAGGTTGTACGCAAAGGTAAATTCAAAAAGAATGATCACGTAACACCTCTCCTGAATAAGCTCGGCTGGGCTCCGATTCGGGAGAGGTTTCTGGCGCACAAAGCCAAATACGTATTCTTCTCATTATATCTTCCTCATAGCAATGCTGAAGTAGTGAAATTCCATTCCCCTACAGTCACCAACCTAAGGCCGAATAGGAGACGTGTTGTCTTAATCAAATACCGTTCATCTAACATCGGGCAGAAAGCTCTGTCAGTATCAGGTGCCTTACTGTGCAATAAACTCCCCAGAGCATCAAAACCCCTCAAGCACTTAGAGAATTCAAAACTAAAATAGCTCGTTATCTTGCGTCTACACAGTAAGTGTAAGCTGCAGTACGTACCGGACAAGAAGTCATAAATTTTTAGTGCAAATTATCTTATCTTTTCATGACATCATACAACAATCAAGACATATCTGTATTATGCAAATGGATTTTGATTACTTGAATGCGAATATTAAGTACATGTATGTTCTCACATGTGATGCTCCTATGTGTGTATATGTGTGTGGATATATACATATATGTATGTGTGTGTGTGTATATATGCATGTAGAACTTATTCCCTCCCTAAAAATGCTCTAGTTAATATTGTCTGACAATCTGCCGTTCCTTACACTCTTTGAGCATACTTTGGCCATACTCATTTAGGTTGTTTTGACTTTCCCGCTTTGTCCCAGGAGTGTTGCAAATGTCATGACTGGTATTGTACAACGATCTTTCTCATTTGAATCCAGTGAACTCTTTTATGCCAATGCTAGTAGCATATGAAATTTAATTTTAGTGATATTGTAAAATATTTCATTTTATCCGACCCAGTTGTGTCTTTCTCGTTTTGTCCCAGGAGTGTTGCAAATGTTATGGCTGGTATTGTGCAACGATCCTTCTCATTTGAATCCAGTGAACTTTTTTGTGCCAATGCGTGTAGCATATGAAATTTAATTTATGTGTTATTGTAAAATGTTTCATTTCATCTTAGCTAGTTTTGACTTTCTCGTTTTGTCCCAAGAGTGTTGCAAACGTTTTGGCTGGTATTGTACAACGATCCTTCTCATCTATTTGAATCCGGTGAACTTTTTTGTGATTATGTTCTTTCCGAAGCTCTCCACCTGGCACAGTAGATGATGCGTCCATATGAAAAACTGTCTCTAATCCCGACCACCTACCTCATAGTTCTAGACGCAAAATAAATCCAATTTGCTCATTTTCCTTCTCACATTAATCCCTCACACTCGTATCACTAGTTCCTATGTTCTTATTGCTCATAATTAAATGCGAGTACGCACAAGCGAGAGGGTTTTCAGCAATGCGTCACATGGATTATGCATTCCTTTGTCACCTGTATTTTAAATGCATTACCAGAATCCGACAACCTTGATCATGTTTTCGACAATTTTCATGTGGAATACGATAACCATGTATGAATAGCAATTAAGGGTTTCTGTGTTAAGGTATTTAAACGCGACTTTTGCTCTTATTTCAATTTAAATGCGCACAAACGAATACATTTNGTGCTTTTCTGTCAATCATTTTTTGATTCAACATTTTACACGGGTATCCCAATACCAATGTGCTATTATCAATAAAGGATGCTTTTAGGTTAAGGTGTTTTAAAAACCAATGTATCGACAGTTCATGTTTGTACTTTATTGGAAATAAATGTTTTTCTTTCTCTCTTTCTTTGAAGATAGAAAGTTCAAAATCTATCTCCTCCAAAAGTTATTATCGTACAGCAATGATTTATGTCTCATTGAAGGCGCAAAGAATTGGTAAATAGCTGGACGTGGACTCGTCATGAAATTCATGGTCATTTTTTATTTACGTGAAAAAATCTACGGAAAAATGCATGACTTTTAACTTTTTTTCCAAAATTCATGAAAAATAAAATTCTGCCAATTTCATGACGAGCCCACGTCCAGCTATGCACCAATTTTTTGTGCAATTAATGGAATCTAAATCGAT
>JACJUY010006722.1:92333-105818 GCA_014220935.1 Platorchestia sp. MABIK
TTTCGAGCCGCCCTACTATTTGCTAGGCTTTCGAGCCGCCCTACTATTTGCTACTACTAGTAGTTTTGACTTTGCTGTCAAAGAACCCTTAGTCTTTAAAAGAGCCCGAGTGGCCTTTGAAGCGTTAACCTCTCTGATACTTACTTTGAATGGCAATCTTCTATCGTTTTTCACTATTTTTTCCATATCTTACCTACCCTCTCTTTCTAAAAGAAGCCCCCATGGCTTCACTAGGGAAGTTATTCCTTAGGTGAGGTTTAAGGACCAGGCTTGTTTCAATAATTAAATTTCTGCTCATATATTCGACTATTGATATAAACGCAATTTTCCAGTTTGTGCATTTCGCAAATTTATAGTTTTCGTCTCGCGCAGTATACCGCAACTACGGCCGGGTCCTGTCTGCTCCCAACCCGACAGCTGATGAGGGCGTCCTTGCGGCTTCGCCAAATTCTTGTGCGCCCATCTAAAACTCTTAATTTATCAGAAGTTCCCTGCAGGAGGTACTTTTCAATAATTTAACTACGTCGCATATCAATTGTTTGGTTTGCCTAAGAATTAGAAATTTGCTATTTTGATTATTACTATTCACTTAGTTTGCTCTGATTAGTCGCAATTGTCACCTTAGTCACCGTTATCACTATTGATGCTCGATTCTCACCCAATTTTTTGTTCTTTTTAGGCTGCGCAAGTTCCCTGCGTGCTCCTGCTGAACTCCTTTACAAACTAGGAGAAGTGAGGGCATCCCTACCTATTTTTTAACGGAAAACTACTCTGTTCTTGCCGCAGTCTTTGTTACACTTCTACGTTTTGTTTTCTGTTTTGTTACAAAATTAAAAACTTTGGAAACCCTTGAAGTGTGTGATTTCCTTACATGAGAACGGAAAGAATCTGCAGGTCGAGCCGCCGCCCAACCCGAGGTCACCTCATTTAGGGAATAAAGGGTTCAAACTAAATTCGAAATGAGGGAAATTCAAGATAATACTTTTCAACTTTGATTTTAGGATTTTCTATTTTAAATGCAATTTTTTTATCTATTCATTCATATGTATTTTATTTCTTTAAAATTTCACTGTTTAATTTAATTCTTAGAAAATGTCGAACAATTTTCGACATTATTGTTACACCTTAATTGCAAGTATTGTCTTTGGTCATTCAGCCCCTGATGGAAACACGCAAATTTCATGCTTCACGAGTGTTTCAAAAAAGAAATCGTGAGCATTAAACAATTATTCAGCAATAAAGTCCATGACACAAAATCTACATCGAACAAGAGAGAAAAGTTAAAATACAAAATCTTAAACACTGCTAATATGAACGAGAATTGTAACGCAATTCCCGAATCTACTAACCTGCTCGTATTTTATGGCAAAATATACTTTCCCGTAAAATAATAAAATTTCAAAATAGTATCAAAAGACATAAATCACATCGACGAACTTTTTATCCATCGCTTCGCTTATCTAAAATTCCCTGAGTTCAAATTATGATTATATCCTTGAGTTACCTCAGTGACCCCGTGACGTGAGGGTGTGTTCTGTCCTCGCTCCAAAACTAAGTGCCACTATTGGTTAGAAAGAATGAACTCCTAACCTAAATGGGTACCCACTCTCGCCATGAGGATTCAAATGTGATTTAAACCTCTTATTCATGAAAAATATCAAACTAAAAGTATAATATTCCCTCTAATAAGAGTGTGAAAGTGAAAGCATTCAACCCTCATCTAACAAGGAACCGAGTGCTCCCATTCTTCAAGATGGCGCCTAAGAATCGAGGCAGCAGCAACAGCAACAACAACAATAGCAGTGAGCTTCAGTCGAAGTTTGGTGAATATCCCGATGTGTCTAGCTTAACGAAAGATGGCAAGGAAGTGGTTTCTGTCCTAATAAAATACTTCGACTCAGTAAGTGACAAAATTTAATAGTGAAATGGAAAAAATGCAAAGCGAAATCAGCAACATAAAAACACTATTCGAAACAATGGCGGGAAAAGAAGCAGAACACAAGGAAATTCTAACAGAACAGAATGAAAAAATTAGTAGCCTAGCCTCCCGTCTCGACCGTTTGGAGAAAAATGATCAACGCCGGGAGTTAGAAGACAGAAAATGCACTCTCGTCATTTCTGGGAGGGAACTACCGCAATCACACGCGAACGAAAGCTGCAAAGAANACTGAACTTCATTGCAGTAGCACAAAACTAGTATCAAGTCTGGTAAAGCAAGTCGCGCGATGGCAACCAATAAGAATCCTCCAATTTGAATTAAAAATTCTCACCGACATTGCTTCCTTTTCCGCCCCCGGTCAGCTTTATACCTCGCCTAAAGTTCTAACAGAGAAGTACCTGAGAGGCGCACACGGAAATTCTCAACACCCAGTGGGATTCTTTCCGTTTCCCGCAGAGCTTGTTCCGCACCAGCTGGCGCTCCTTGCACGGGGTTGAGCCCCAACCATCTTCGGCGACGTTGGGACTTGGGTGACGTAACATTCACCATGATCGGGTCTAACCAGTGTGTTACCTTTATTCATCAATCGTTTAGTTGACTGCTGTCTACGCCAAAGTTTCCGTGTCACGTGGCTCAGTGTACTCTGGCAATCTCTAACTTCCTGTGTTTCATTCTTTCTATCTTTTGATTTAAAGTAATTACCCTTTCTTTTAATTTTTGTTGTGTTGTGTTCTACGCACCAATTTTCATCTTGGCGTACTCCATCAAGCAAAGTAAATCAAATTAAGTAGAGTGAATTCGAATTCAACTCAAATCACATATAATCAAATGAATTCGGGTTTACTCGCATCAAATCAAATTTATAAGTGCCAGGCTCTACTAAAAGTGAAGATTGACCGTTACCTTCTCATCAGAGCGCAGCACTGATCAAAGTCTTATCTAATTTCCATCGAATGGACCTCGAACTATTCTTTCCTTTTCTTTCTAAGATGGAGTGCGCTTCCTCTCGCTATATTTCCCTCAAATTAACTTTTTCTTATGCCTGAACATATTCCACTGAAGACTACCATTCTTTAGGTGAGTTAGTCGCCTAATTCTGCAAATCTAAGTGTTAATCTTTCAAATATCGCACATCAAATGTTAAATTCTCGCGCTCTAAAACTGCACTTCTGATCGCGGGCTGTCTCAACGTCCTGAGACTACTGTTCAGTTCTCTCTCTTCGGGTCTTCTACTTCTCTCGAAAAGGCCTCAGCTTCTTGTAGGTGGGTTAGTTGTGATTTTCATTGAACTATTGCCATAGATTCATTTTACACTTATGTCTTTTTTCTTCTTATAATCAAATAGTGCCTTTGCTCGTGCAGTATTAACATCGCGACTGTTTTTGTTCCGATTCTATCTCTCTTCCTGTTGAGGCCTCTACGTGGGAAAGCCACCAGTTTTCCCTCGGTAGGTTAATCTTTCAAATATCCGAAATTCATTTGGTAACATTTTTAGGTTCTTATCTCGGTTGTTTCAAACTTTCAACGACTATTTTTGTTCTGCAGCACATGTAGCAGACGGGTGTGGTCCAGTATTATGACCCCTTCTAATGCGTTGGGTTCTTGCCACAATGTTCGTTGTAGCGCCGGCCACTTCGAAGCATGCGCTGCATTCGTTGATCTTGCTGGCAGGAGGAGCTGGGCTTGATGTCGTGCACCCTGGAATAACTCGGGAAAGGAAGATCTCTCGTCAACCTCCACATTAATTTTTCGTTGAACACTGTTGTCGCTCTACACCGTTTTCTGGGTTCCTTGGAGACTTCTGTCTGTTTAAAATGAAACGTTTTTTGTTCAAGGAACCTAGCACTTTTTGTTTGTGGAGAGAGACAGTAAAACTTGTTGGAGGAGACTTTAAAACCTAAACTTGTTACTAAAATTAAATCTCGGCTGTGTTGCCGTTCGAAATAAACTCTTCAACTTTAAACTTAACCCGGGCTGTGGCCTATCAAAATAAACTCGTGACTTCCAAACTTAACTCGTATCGCGGGGAAATTCTCGCTACTGAATTTTCGTAGAATTTTCGTAGAATTGGCTTTATTGGGCTTCCGCCTATTCGCATTCGCCGACCGTAGGTCGCATCTGACACGAGTGCGTCCCTTTGAGCGGTTACTTCGTATGTTCACTTTAGCATATTAAAATGTACGTTAATTGAATATTTAACATTGAATTTCTCGTTATTTTCCTTCCTGAAAGGGTTAGAGATTAAATTCAGGCATTGAAAAATCTCGATAATAGAAACTTGATATTCGTTTCTTTAAAAATGAAAATTCAGCTGTCTTTTTCATGTAAAAATATCAAATCCTAGTGCAGATGTAAAAAATCTCATGATCATTTGAAGATAAATAGATTAAATATCCATGCCTCAATTTATCAGCCAAAAATACATCAAATGCAAGGTAGAACCCTGGATTCAGTAAAATTCTTACAAAAGTGATCCCCGTTACTGTTGTTCGGTAATGGTGTGATTTTTACTTTAAATTACTGTTTATGTATTTTTATCTCGGCTTCCACAGCTAAGATGATTTTACACAGCGAAAGCAAAGAGACGATTCATAGTATGGACGCGTGAACGAGTTTTTCTAACATGCGCCAAGTGTATTTTAATTTACTAATTCATATTTTTTGCTCTAAAATTTTCACGTCGAAGTTGAAAAACTGTTATAACAGAAGACCGTTGCATAGCTGTTTTAACAGTTGTCAAATAATTTCTTATCGCATGTTATGGATGAGATAAAAATCAATTCGATTTTACCAAGTGAAACGTTAAAATAACCTGCCATTCCGAAGAATGGATGCATGTATTCTAATATATTTACATTTTTCAATGAAAATGTGCCTGACGATTTATTTCCCATGTAGTGCGGACTTAATATTCAGACAAAAAACGTAAATGCAAATTCAAGTCATTGCATTATTTATTTTTAAGTGCGATTTCTCGTCAAGAACATTTATCAATTATGTGTTATTTAAATTTTTCCGAAGTCATCGTTACTGTGCAATCTACGGAATTCGAAGATAACATGACAAAAATACTTTTTGAGCCATTTCTATGGACTTCGAATATAAATTTACAAAGGATAAGGGCGCAAACACTTCCGCTTCCACTTGATGACTTGTGCTTTGGTAACAGTAGGTTTCGGAACATCCTATAGTCCGCGGTAAATAGTCCATTCTCTTAAAGTAGTTCGATTGTGTCTCACAGATTACAAAAGCTTGAATTAAAGACGATATTTAGTTTTTGAATAATACTGAATTTATTTCTTTCCACGATGACTACTTCACGTAGAGTTTCAATGAAACAAATATTAAATTTAGTTGATTATCTTTAATGCAAACGTCTGATTAGCGTTTAAGCAAAATTGTAGGGCTAAAACTCTTGGAAAAGTAATTTGAACATGAATGAATTTTTTTCTCTGGACCAGGGTTGCGGAGTCGGAGTCGCCGGAGTCGCATGTTTTAGGGTGGAGTCGGAGTCGGAGTCGGAGTCGCTTTTCTGAATGTGTGTGTAGTCGGAGTCGGAGTCGCTTTTTCGAATGTGTGTGGAGTCGGAGTCGGAGTCGGAGTCGTTCATTCGGATGTGGTGGAGTCGAGGTTGGAGTCGCTATTTTTGGTGTCTTCGATTCTAATTTTTGCAAAAAAATTATTTATAATTGCTTAAAACCAAAAGTAAACAAAGCAGAGTTAAAATACTTTACTGAAAAGCTAAAAAATTCGAATTGTGTTTATTGATTATTTTATTACAGGTTCGAAACAGCGTACTTATACGCTGTTTCGTATCACCTAATACGGTCAAGCGTATCATCTAATACGGTAAAACAGCGTATTACCTAATACGGTCAATGGTCATTGATACCTAGTCATTGTGGGTTCGCATACATATATATGTGATACCTACAGGGGCGAAGTATAATTTTCGTACTGGAGCAATAATGCATATATTATAGTGAAAAAGTCGGAATAGTAATTGAAAGCATCAAAAATTCATTCTGTTTGTTTCTGTTTCTCTTATTCCCCCTTCAATTAATACACAGGATCTAGAAACTAGTAGTTAATGTGTTGCTAGTTACTTGCAGAACAGCTCAGCTGATGTAATACATTGCAGTCACACAAAGAGTGGTATCTCTGTACGCTCTTACTGTGTCTATATTCTATACCAGTGGCTTTTAATAACGATCTTTTTTAGTCTTTCATTTGGTTATGCTTTGGAGTATTGATTGATAATGACTAGTCTTTGCAGTAACCAAAAGTTATGCTGTGATCATAAATATTTCTGGTCTTTAGGTTGTGCTGTATTAATAATGACTGGTCTTTCCCAAAACCTGAAGCTATGGTGTGATACACAAAGGCTTCTAGTTTTCAGGTTACGTAATCGCTATTGAAAATGAAAATTCAAATAGCTAATTTTCATTTTAATAACTGTAATATAAGTTTCTTTTTTCAGCTAGATGTAGTACCTATGTACTTGAAATTTATTTCTTTGTTTTGTTTACTTCCTTGTCTTTAGGTCAAGTTAACATGTGTTAATAATGAACATTTCCGCTCATTCCTAAAGTTATTCCTTGAATTTTGCTTGGTTCTTCATGAGCTGTATTGTATGTTACCATTTCATTTACATGCTTAACTTTTATCTTATGATCACTTCCAAGTTTCCAAGTAAGCATACGCTCAAATGGAAATTTTTATAATTATGTTTTCACAATTTTAAAAACTGAAATAGTGTCTGTTTCTCAGCATTGCATAATTAATGACATTTTCTTAAGAAAGTTTTGGAAATGTTGTAAGGTAATCAAAATCGGTATTGGGACACTTGAAAAAATAAAATACAATGTGAAAGAGCTGCAGTGAAAAGAATATCACAACACCAGCAAATACTTCACTTAGTCACACACTCATATTGTAACGGAAAGTAGTGGACTATCTTTGCTGCAATGATTGTTGCATTTATGCGATAGTTCAAATTTTCTTGCCAAAAACGTACCAAATTCCACCAAAAATATAAAATGAAAAGAACGTGGCAGTTTATTAAAATAAGAAATTTTCAAATCCAGAGTATAAGACAGTATCATATTACACACATAGAAGCTAAAAGTGGTTTTAATTCGTGAACAAAACGTTCCGAAAACGTCAGACCTCTGCGACGAAAACAGAGCAACTTTTACCTATTATAACCGAGATATAAAATGGCGTTGAGCAATAATTTGTCATCTATTCTGCATTGTTACCCCGCATAGTGTTGGTACAGAGGAGAAAAGGCGGTGTGCAAATCCTGCCTACCATATCTACATGTATGTATGATATATCATAAATTTGGGGATTTTGAGCACAGTAATTGAATAAACTATTGTAATTTCGTTGAATCGGAGCATACTTAGGAATAGATTAAACTGCTGATACTTATCTATGCTTATCAGGGACTGCCTACTTTGATTACTCAGAAGACACCTGTCAGTAATATATATATAATAGTGTACACGACCCGTCATAAATGACGGAATTCGATTTTGCCGTCATACAAATCTTCCAGATGTGGATGACAAATAAATCAATCCATCCTAATAGTAGCCACGATTAAAATATTATGGGCTTGCGCACTGATGAAACTCGTATCACAGATTCGATCATTAAGCACCCTTTCAGAGCGTGAAAGTTACAGACCAACCTACCAATTTTTTTTGTTCAATACTGAATTGTACATTGTAATAACGTAGAAGTTATCCACAGGAAATATCCAAATGTATTTATTCATTTTTTTTTTGTTTACGGAGACACTTGGCATTTTATTTGATAAGAATAATCAATAATATACTGGGTGGCGCATGAGCAACGCACCCTTTTAAAAAATTAATAATAAATGAGCTATGAAAGGTTTAACGATAGGGTTAATTGTAAGCGATAGAGGAACTCTTAAAGTTTATTTACTTGTCGTATCCTGTCTACCGATACCTAGTGTATATTGCGTATAAAATTTTCCTTCAAAAGGGTGCGTTACTTATGCGCCACCGTGTATAGGGTGTTTTTTTATGCGGACAAATTTCAATCATAGGTACAAAAACTCATAATAAATCGATTTTCACGAATGAGAAAATGCCAAAACTCCTTAGTTTTCGAGTTATAAGGACTTAAAGAAACTTTAAAACTCAAAGTAGGATACCTCGTGCGCGCCAACGTTAACGCTGTTTTAGTCTTGATAGCTTCGATCATACTAAAGCAGTTTTTTGTTATTTTTAAAATAAAACCTGCAAACATTTTACCATTGCGAAAAATTTGCAATTTAAATGTTCCTTAGGAAATTAACACTAAGTCATCAATGATAAACTTTAGTAGCTATTCCATTAAATTAATAAAACTTGCAAACATTATTTAATGCTTAATAGCTTGAAACTGCAGATACTTTTCCCAGCCGTAAAATGCTTGCAGTTCTCATTGTAAAACATCATAAAACTGTTTTAGTGGGGTAGGAACTATCAAAGACTTCACCTTTTCACTTCAAAGTAATCTAAGTCAAGGTCAATTTAATCCAAGTCAAGATCAATTTAATCCAAGTCAAATTCAAATTAAACCAACCCTAAGTTGTGTTAAGAATTGACGTAACCACTCGTTAATTTGAGCGTTTTTTGTATTTAATATGCCTCTATTGTATGTAATGGGCAAGACAATCGTTTTCCATCTCAGCAAGGAATACATAAAATTTCTGCCGGTGTCCGGTGTTGCATTCTAAAGACAAGCCGTATTAAAATGTGCTAAGTATCCAGTATCAGGAGGCAGAGTGTGATTCAGATCTTTGAGCGGCGTAAAAGATACAAGTCAATTATAAAAACTTCTTATAATACTACTCACTAAAGTTGTTTTAAAATTCGACATTTATGGCAGTTTGCATTCATTCAAATATTTATGTTCAATAGGGAATTTTATGTTACACATACATATAGAAGTATCGAAGAATTATTTACGCTCAGATAGAGATTTAAATGCTCGAAATTTCACTTTATCACATGCATGAAATCATATTAACATGCTACTACATAAGATCATCAGTGCGATATCTATATTTAATCCAAAAAAATGTACCAACGAAGTCATTTTTTCACTCGCCCAAACGATTTTCGTAAAAATAAGTTACAAATTTTTTATCGATAGAGATGATGTATTTGCCTTGGCCTATTAATTTGAAGGGATGGCAACACTTTTATTGCTAATGCAGGAATGTATGAGTGTAGTAATGTACTCCTAAATTGTATTCAAACAGAATCATACATAAGTACTCACTGAATCGCATTTGTATATTTATTTTAAAGATCAAATCTACATAACGTCCAATAGTAATCGCATGTATGTGATTTTATACATTTGATGAAATGAAGTTTCACGCGTGTTAATCTGTAATTGAGAGTAAATCCCCGATACTGCTATGTAAAACACAAAATTATCTTTTGAAAATTTATATTTGAATGAATGCACACTACAATTAATGTAGAATTTTAAAATAACTTCAATGAGTAATACAATACAAAGTGAACTGGTTTTATTTTATATTTGACTGGTATCTTTTACGCCGGTCAAAGATCTGAATCACACTCTGCCTCCTGATGCTGGGTACTTAAAACATTTTACGAGAGCTTGTCTTTAGATTGTAAGGCTATTTGTAACACAGGCGAAAGTTTTATGTATTCCTCGCTGAAAGGAAAAACGATTGTCTTGCTCATCACATCTAATAGAAACATATTAAATGCAAAAAACGCCCTAATTAACGAGTGATTGTGTCAATTCTCAAATTAACTTAGAGGTGGCTTAATTTGAATTTGACTTGGATTAAATTGAACTTGACTTAAATTAATTCGAACTTGACTTGGATTAATTCGAACTTGACTTGGATTAAATTGAACTTGACTTGGATGAAAATGAACCTGACTTGGATTAAATTGAACTCTACTTGGATTAATTTGAAGTGAAAAAGTTAACGCTAACATTGGCGCGAACGTGGTTTCAAACTTTAGGTTTCAAAGCTACTTCAAGTCCTTATAATTCCAAAACTAAGAAGGTTTGGGCATTTTTTGATTCGAGAAATTGATTTATTTTGCTAAAAAATACCCTATGTATATATATATCATGAAACGCTAGGTGTCTCCATCAATTTAAAATGAATAGGCGTTTTTGTGTGTAATTTCACTTGTATTATTACAATGGGAATCAGCTAGATTGGATGGGATCATAAATACCATTCAAATGATGTAAAACCTGACATCTGCTCACTTTTATTTATATGTAAAAAATTTTGCTCGAAAATTGAATCTATTGTTGAGAAAATGCAGCTTATCGTGGGAAAAAGGCATAGCAAATTTGTTGAAAACTTTTTGGCTAATAACAATTTGAAATATAACACACAGTTGTTGCTTGCTTGGTTGGTGTGTGCGTCTGTGACGTTCATAAGGATGCTTAATGGCCGTATCTGTGATACTAGTTTTACCAGTGCACAAGTACAGGGTGGCGCATAAGTAACGCACCCATTTGAAGGTAAATTTCAAAGATTTATTCCCGCAATATACACTGAGTATCTGTAGACAGGATTAGACATGTAAATAAACTTTAAGAGTTCCTCTATCGTTTGCAATTAACCCTATCGTTATACCTTTCACAGTTTATTTATTATTAATTTATTAAAAAGGGTGCGTTACTTATGCGCCACCCTCTAGAAGAATATTTTAATTGCCGATACTTTTAGGGTGGATCTATTTGTTGGTCATCGATATCTTGCGACTTTTTTAAAGGAAACCATCGAATCCTGTCATTTTTGAAAAATCATTTACACTAATAGATATATATTAGGAAAACTTGATTTTTAACATTCTATTGCCAATTTATAAGTCGTTCGTCCATAATGATCATAATAACCATTTGTACAGGTTGCAACACCTGCAACCAGTAGTATTCTTCTGAAAAAATTGTGAATAGGTGGAGTTGGAGTCGCAAAATTGTGATTAGGTGGAGTCGGTGTTGGAGTCGCAAAATTTTGGAAAGGTGGAGTCGGATTCGGAGTCGGAGTCGCAAAATTCTGGAAAGGTGGAGTCGGAGTCGGAGTCGGAGTTGCAAAATTCTGGAAAGGTGGAGTCGGAGTCGGAGTCGGAGTCGCAAAATTCTGGGAAGTTGGAGTCGGAGTCGGAGTCGGAGTCGCAAATTTATTCCTCCGACTCCGCAACCCTGCTCTGGACTAATGTTCGTCAATTTGCCTGTAAACTAATGTAAATGAATGAAGGAGAGTAATTCCGCTGTGTTGCAACGTTCATGGTTTCGGCATTAACTCAAATTCACGGGTCGGTTTCTTCCAGTAGCCGGTATATATGACACATATATGGATTTCAATGATAATTGTGTCATCGTTTTCTATTTGTATTTTACTCATGGCCTTCATGATGAGTTGACAAAACTCACGTTGTAGGAAATAAATACTACACCAGCTCCACCGAAGCTGAACTGACGAGTCACAGGAGTGTAATACTTAACTAATTAGCTTCCTTACCGGTTCCATGTTAGAAAATGATGTATTTTCTGTTTACCACGTAGCATTATTCCTAGTGAAAGAAATAATTTGGTAGGAATAGCAGCAAAAAAACTTGGATCAGTCGTTGCATTGTATGCTAGAGCGAAACGCACAATAAATTGTTACTTGTAGGTGTCCAATGTCCATGCATCAATTCAGTTGAGTGCGTTACAGATATCCAGGAGAAAATATGAGGTTCCGAGCTGACAAGTAGGCCTTGAATAGCGATGTACCGACACCATTTTTTAACTGATACCGATACCCATTTTTTGGCCGATACCGATACTCCGATACATGAAAATACCGATACTTTGACCGATCCTACAACCGATACCGATACTTCTGCAATTATATTCAAATGAAACCATTATAAGCCCTACATTATTGTTTAAAAAAATGATTTACTTATATATCTAATAGTATAACAATATTGACAACAAAGTTTTCGATTAGGAATTATAAACTGCTATTCCTATGATAACTATATGGTTAAGAAAACTGACGGAATGAAATCCATTCGATAGATAAGTGTTTCTGATCGTATTTCAACGTAATGTAAACTAGCCAAAATAGCAACTGGTTCTAAAAGTGGACCATAACAATAATTTCTCCACAAAATGATTCTAATTTTCGTGTGTTTCACGCCTAAATACAAACTTTAGAGAAAAGAAAACATTAAAGACCCCGAAACCGAAAAAATCCGCAAACACACAACCAACTATTAGAGTGTTCGTAAATTTTTCAAACATTTTAAAATAGAAGAAACCTGCACGATTCGCAATGTACGGCGATTTACATTCTAAATTGAAATAAAATTATTAGCTTCGTAATATTTGACAATATACAAGCTAAATTAAAAATCAAATTTTCAGCCACTTCTATCTTAAATTTACAAAAACCCTAATATGCACCTTCAACTCTATGTAATTGATTTGATGTATGTTAGCCTGTCATATACTTTAAGAAATGGAAA
The DNA here is from genome assembly GCA_014220935.1 of Platorchestia sp. MABIK. Taxonomy (NCBI): domain Eukaryota; kingdom Metazoa; phylum Arthropoda; class Malacostraca; order Amphipoda; family Talitridae; genus Platorchestia; species Platorchestia sp. MABIK. Next base: position 104,820 of record JACJUY010006722.1, read on the forward strand.
TTGGGTCAAACTATGTAGGTTTTAGTTGTTAAAGTAAAATAACATTTTGTCGCTACTGTGTTCTAACTATTCATGATACTTAAATTTCACTTACTGACCGTACGTGACTCATCGGGAATTCAAAGGAGTAAATTCAGTTTGCGGGCCTGATTAAACACTGTAATTCAACGGTTGGCTAACTAATTTACTAGTTATGAATAAACCCATTATTTGATTACACTTTTACTCCCATGATTTATGACCTTCATTTATATGATAAAATACGTATTGTTGGAAAGTATCGGTAAAGTATCGGCTGAATTTTGCCGATACCGAAACCAGTAAAAATGATTCCGTGTTCCGTGATGCTTTTCTTTGGATCGTCCTAGTTGCGGATTGAGAGGTTTGAACTAACATCTAAACTAAACTACAGAGATTATTCGTGAGTGTTTCTTGGGTACCAAGTTCTCGAGCATGGTTTACCTTCGCTAAAAAGAGTGTAGGATGGTGGAAAGGCTGTACGCGACATTGGCAAAAGAAGTGACTCAACTGATGACTCAACGAATGTGTCGCACTTACTGATACAAAGCAGTCTTTTTTTTTTTTGCTAAGCCTATTCTGTTTCCCCTCTCTAATTAATGGCTTGTTCGTGGACGTCACTCGGTTTCCGTACAGTTAACCTTTTCCATAAGCGCCCACGAGTCAGCGTTGCTTCAGCTGGATTTTATCTCTGCGGAAAATAGGAATTCTGATTTATCTTGTCGAAGCAAACCGTTACGGAATTCTATCGACTTGTAAGCATTCAAAAACATAGGAATTAGCTGAATGTCAACTATTATGTGTGCTTATTCATGAATATAATTGCAGAATGGCGAAACATTTTGCACGGACACAGCCTCATCGGGACAATTCCATGGTTTGCGAATAGTTGGAGCACCACGGATTGGCTGAAGAAGGATCAGCTTCTCATCTTTGGGCGGCTCCACTGACTAAGTCATCGAAACTCTGGGTAAGCTACTG
>JACJUY010006723.1:1766-48867 GCA_014220935.1 Platorchestia sp. MABIK
GAATGCAGGAGTTTGAGTATGAATGCTAAGAGGGGACTGTATGAAAGTTTGATTGTGCCAGTTTTGTTGTATGGAGCCGAGTCGTGGGGTTTGAGAGTAGCTGAGAGGAGGAGGATGGATGTGTTTGAGATAAAGTGTTTGAGGAGCATGTATGGAGTGACAAGAAGAGATAGGATCAGGAATGAGTTGGTTAGGGGGCAGACGGGGGTTATCAAAAAGCTGAGCAGGCGAGTGGATGAAAGAATGCTTGGATGGTTTGGGCATGTTGAAAGAATGAATGTTGAGCGGCTGGTGAAAAAGATTTATATGTCGGAAGTGAGTGGTTTTAGAGTGCGAGGTAGACCACGGATGTCTTGGATGGATGAGGTGAAGCGTGCTTTGAATGAAAGGGGTCTGACTGTGGATGTGGCGAGAGGGATGACTGCGGACAGAAGTGAGTGGGGGCAGTGGATAAGAAGGTTATTTTATTTTTGACGCGGTACTGGGAGCTTGCCCGCGTGTGATGGGGTTGACCTGTCCTGTGCGGGAGGAGGGGCTGCACTCAATGAAGCGGTCGGGGTAAACCAGCTATGGCTGTCGGGCCTGACTGCGGAAGGTGGTTGTGCTGGGCTGCTGCTGATCCTGGCAGTTCTAGGGCGGCCAGTGCTACCTCTCTCGCATCCTAGTGACTAAGGGTGTTGTTTGTGGCCTGCTGTCGGCTACCCTCCCATAGGGAAGAGAGGCCTGGTAGATGTATGTAGATATGTTATTAACCTTTTTATACTATTGCTTGTGTATAGTCCAATTTTCGGAATTGTACGTGGTTCAGATATGTGGAATCTGGCGATTTAATAAACGTGTGTAAGAAATTCTAGCACACTACAATTAAGGATAGAAAAAACTATTGTTCAGAAACAAATTTAGATTGAATGAATTATACTGAAATTAGACATCAAATCAGTTCAGAGTACATGGAGCAAAAACTCCCATAAAATGACGGCGTAACAATTTTACCGTTCAATTTAGAACAATTTTTTGCAAGGTCTTCAAGAGATCTTGATAAGTATATTAAGTTGATTAGGGTTCGACGCCCCGAATAGGAGGTGCTCAGTCGTTCAACGTTGCGTCACTGAGAGACTTGACAGGATTAGGTCGCTTTACGGTGCATGCCTCTTTTAGGTCCACGGTTAATTGTTAAGAAGCCAGCACGGGAACCGGAGGGAACAAGTAGCCCGCGACAGAACCATGAACACCTGCAACGAGCAACAACCCGATTATTACAAAAGCCTAATCACGTGGAATTATAACGAACACTAACGAGCTTATGTTTCAATGTTACGCCGCAGAGAAGGTAGCACTCCAGCAACGTACCCTGACAACAACGAAGAACCTGATCGGATGCACTAGACACTGTAGATTCGGCGGAAACCAGACAAAGAACAGCCAGCAGACGGGAGCCCAGACTGAAGCGAAGCTGAGGTTAACTCGTATACTAAGGAAACAACAAAAGAAAGATGGTAAGCTTAAGAACCAACAGACCAATGGACAGAAGATTTCAATATGAAAAACAAACTTTAACCACAAAACTCACCCAAGTATATTGCCATACTCGGTGGCCGTAAAACCACTTTAAGAGGGAATTGGAAATTTTAGTAGAAAACAGTATAAGGTAGATGTTCGGTCAAAGGACAGAAAGAACAGCAGGGAGATGATTCAACTTGTGAAAGTCATAGCCCAGAAGAAAACTACTGCTGGAAGGTTCGCAGAGCAGGCGTTAGCCCACCTCTTAAGGTTAGAAACCTTACCAGCTTAATTCGAATTTAATTTAGGTGATCATTAAGATCTTCAATAGAAGCGCCTACATTCAGGTCGCAGCCCATAAATATAAGTTCAAGTTTAAGTTTTAGTTTTAAAGTTAAATGTAGACGGCCGTTGCGCAACCACGGTTCAACACAATAGGCTGAAGCCCAATTAATTCATTTAAAAAGACCGAACACCTTCACGAGTATTTAAAAATTTAAAAACCCGAACAGAAGTTTAATGAAATGAAATCACATTCACACAAACTTGAAAACAGTTAAAAGGTAAAAGTAGCAGCAAGAGTATAGGAGGGCGAGGGTCAGTGGCAGATCACGGCCTAGCTACGTCACCAGTAACCATCACAAGCGAGATGCCCATCCACAAGACCAACTGGCCACACAACCATCTCACGTGGTAGCACGAGAAGGAGCCGAATAGCACATACTAAACTCAAAACCTAGGACCTTCGAACACACCGTCCGAACCCCGATCAAATCGACAAAAAAATCCCACCGCCCACACTACAGGCTCAACACAAAAAGCCACGCGAGGCGTATGTGGGAAGAATTTCCCACACGTGGTGTATTATTTACCCCCACCACCCAGTATATAGGTGTATGTATATACATACACGTATTCGTATTGTGCTGTGTTTTTTATGGAATTCATTTGACTAACCTTTTCTCACTCTTTGAAAAGCATTTGCGACGGTGTTCTCAGTCTATTTCCGGTAAAGCTTTTTCTGTAAATTTTTCTTTTCGTTTCTACTTATTACGAAAAAATTCCGAAGGAATCTCTGCTAAAGTATCTAAATTATTTTTAAGTTGTCAGACGTCTCTATGTGGATAGAGTTTCCAATGAGATGATACTTTTTGATTGTTTTTCTCAAAAACAAAATTAACCCTCGAAACAGCTAAGTACGCCTCGTATTTTGTCTATCAATTAAAAATCTTTATATTATGAAATTTTAAAAAACCCATGTATTGTAATACATTTCATGTATCAACTTTTTTTGGAAACAAATGGTTTTCTTTCTTTTCTTTTTTCTCTACCCCATTACGATTATGCGCACTTTTTACTGTCCTTTGTGGCTCTTGATAATTTACAAAATGTATTCATTCCCTTGAAGATTGTCACTCCATTTAAGTGTTGCTGGAAACTGAAATGTTGACTTAAGTAGGATTTTCCCGTTTTCCTTATATTTTTCATGACGAAAATTACGGTCAATTCCTTGGCAATTTTTTTTCCACCTCCATCACAATTGCGATCTACTATAAATAATTGATCGAAGTGAAGTAACTGAGCAGTGGACACAAAAACTTCCATTCTACATCGAAAATTACCTGTGTGCGATTAGGGTAGCTCTTGTTCATGTTTAACTGGTCGGGGAATGTTAGAGCCCCAGATTCTCCGCGGAATTTGGAGAACAAAGCTCTGGCGTAGCATCTCAAACTTTGAATAGAATAAAAAATGCTTTATGCAACACTTCCCTTCATCGAAAGATTCAACCACACTGAGGAAATACTTGGTACAATTTTTAATAAAACTATCATCAGGGATGTTTTCCAATTCTTTGAAAATATTCCAGCTTTAAGTTCCTGCGAGGTTAACAACACTTTTTTGAGCAAACTTTAACATTCGGTCGAGACAGTTGAAATAAACAATCTTTATTCAATAACCCTGCTATCGAAAATGTTTTGTTAAAGAAATACACTTTAACTTGATTCATACTCAAGATGAAATTGAACTCGGACAGTGGCAGGGCAATGAAATGTAGAAGTTAGGAAAGCATTTTTATTACGGACACAAGGAATAGCAGAACAGCCTTAATTATTACGACCACAAGAAACAGATTTTTAAATTAGGATTGTTCTATGAGGAAACGGAAAAATGCTCAAAATATGAATTCGAAAAATGCCTTAGCTACAATATCCTCCTTCCAAATGTATACCAGCTACCTGCTTGGCATTTAGACTTTGATCTTAAATATAGACGCGCTTAAATATATTAAAAAACTTTAGACATTAGACGCTCTTAAATATATTAAAAATAATCCAGAAAAAATTCATTTAAAGAGCCTGTACTATATGTGCGTGAAAGGAATCATTATATCTTTTCATGTCTTACGTGTAATGTATTCATTACCGCTACAAAAATTATTACAGAAATCCTGACTGAAAAACACGTTCTCTGCAATTAGATTTTTATTCAAAACTATCGCTAAATTCCAGCCACCAGTGTGACGTCATGGCTATGTTGCCACATCTAGGTGCAAGGCTGAAATTGTAGGAGACATTGATGGGTTCCAAATTCACCTCGGCAAATCAAAACACAGGCGTTTTAGGCGAAGATGGCGTCAATGTTCACCGTTTTCTTTTGTTGCTGAGGTGTCATCCACATGAATTTGTCGCACACCACCAGAATGTCACCGAACAGATATTGTGTTAAATATACTCGTAAACGATCACGGGAAAACGTACTGGGAGACTTGATTTGTTTGGAAACATTTTTATTTAGAAGAGAAAAAGCATTCGCAATGTGCGCAAAAGGCAGGTGTTGAAATATTTGTTTTGTGCTAAAAGTTCAAACTTTTTACAACAAACTTCGCACATTCAAACTTAACAAGTGTGACTTAACTTATGTATATATTTCTATGCCACGCATTATGTTAGCATTACACTAAGAAAAAAATACAGAGTCATTTTGACACGCTTAAGTGTCATACGTTTGTCGCAAAACCGGCCCACAATTGTGTGTCAAGGAGGCGACATGATACACTTTAGTGTGTCACATGAAACACTCAGGGCCGTCATGACACACCTAGGGGAAACCTACGGTACCTAAACATAGATTTAACTTACTCCTACCATACCCCTCTGACTTGCCCGTGGATCAAGAAAAATGCTTATGCAGGATTATTGAACTATTTGAGTCTTATGGTGTACCAACTCTTGATAATCAAATTTGAAATTATCACAATATTTCCACAGAACAAAATCAGTCCTTAATAAAGTTAGCGTATCCAGCAATTTTACAAATAACATTAAAACATTGAATACCGTAGTGTAGAGAAACTTCAAGAATTTATTCTGAGTTGAACAGATTCATTGAAATCAGCAAATAAATTGAGAACATCTTCAATATCTTCCTAGCAACAGAGTTAAATGTGTGTTAACACTATATTTGAGTTCGAATCATTGTGACGGTTACAATACCTATACATTCATCGAATGAAGAAACCCCTGTTTTCAAAATGAATTGTATTCCAAATAACAAAACTTTCACGCACTAAAAATAGGCTTACACATGACCACATCCTACATTCATTCATTCAAATAAAAATAGCATTAGTTCAGTTCGCTCATTTTATTCAACACGAAAATACACATTTTCTCTGTATTTAATTCTCAGAAAATGAATGGTTGAAGTCTAAAGTGTAGAAATGGTGAAAACAAATTTAACACTAAATATTTATCTACTTAGAACTGGAAGTAATAAAATAATTCAACATTTTTGAGCACTTTTCCTCATGCGTAATCAAGAAATGTTCTATCAATTAATGACATACTATTTTTCACTTTTAATTCCATATTTAACATGAAAAGTAAAAGTCTCACGCTACAGTACAAGAATTCTCTATTTTGAAACAAACAATTCCCAAAACAAAAATCACACAAATAACAATCTACTCTCTCGCCGTACCTTTAGAAATGTTAATTCGCATTTTACACACGAAAGAAATAAAACATTCTTCTTTCAATCACAGATCAAGTTAATGAATAGTATTATTATATTAATTATAGAATCTAAATGAAATAAAAAATTTACAGCTCTATACTCATTTCGAAGTGGATCTAGAAATATACATCCGGAGAAAAATAGTTCAGTTCTGTTATTAGTTTCATAATTAATTTAAGTTAGTTCTTGTAAAAAACGCATGTCTTACGCAATGGTGAAAAGATTTCATGGTGAAAATAAAAATAAATTTCAAAACACTTATTTTGCACAAATGAAATCGCGATTCATCTCCACGCAGAATGACTATATTTTCATTCAAGAAAAAATCTGATAATCATTTATACCGGTCAAGTTATCCACTTTTACTCAAGTAACAACATGAAAGCGAAGAATAAAATATTAAAACGAGGGTTTGAACGTTCGCAAATAAATCCAGGAACTTTCGAAAGAACGGAAAATGTTTTATTTTTCACTTTGGGTTCGATAAAAAACAGGAGTTATTGCAAAGTTGGATAAAGTCTTACACTGCTGTAGAGAAAATGTTCTTCAAGTTTTACAGCCAAAAGAATTCTACACGATATTATCACTCATAAGAATTCTTATTAATAACTTTGGCAAAAAGGTTTAATAACAGTATTTTTATATACGACAAAATAGAACATTACAAATTACTAATCGCAGTTCAAGGAAACGGACGCTATAAAATCAGATAATTCTACACCTTTTTCACTTCAAATTAATCTAAGTCAAGTTCAATTTAATCCAAGTCAAGTTCAAATTAATCCAAGTCAAGTTCAATTCAATCCAAGTTAAGTTCAAATTAATCCAAGTCAAGTTCAAATTAATCCAAGTCAAGTTCAAATTAATCCAAGTCCAGTTGAAATTAATCCAAGTGAAATTCAAATTAATCCAACCCTCAGTTGAGTTAAAAATGACATAATCACCTGTTAATTTGAGCTTTTTTGTGTTAAATATGTACCTATTGGATGTGATGAGCAAGACAGGTTTCGAGGTTTCATTTACACTCAAATACATATATAGACGTGAAATTCAATCTTATCCCATATTTGAAATCATATACATGCATATACAAAATATTTTCATTGAACGATATGTAGATTTAATCTTTAAAAGGGATGCATACTACCATTAGTGTTGAATTTTAAAACAACTTTAATGAGTAGTGTAATACAATTTTTTGTGATTGACTTGTATCTTTTACGCCGATCAAAAATATGAATCACCCTCTGCCTCCTGATACTGGATACTTAGCACATTTTACGACAGCCTGTGTTTAAATTGCAACACTGGCGGAAACGATTATCTTGCTCATTACACCCAATTGATCCATATTTACCACAAAAAATGCTCAAATTAATGAGTGATACTGTCAATAATCGCTCAAATTAGGGTTATATTAATTTGAATTTCACTTGAATTAATTTAACCTTGACTTGGATAAAATTGAGCTTGACTTGGATTAAACTGAACTTGACTTGAATTAATTTGAACTAGACTTGGATTATTCGAACTTGACTTGGATTATTTCGAACTTGACATGCATTAATTCAAACTTGACTTGGATTAATTCGAACTTAACTGGAATCAAATTGAACTTGACTTGGATTAAATTGAACTTGACTTGGATTAATTCGAGGAGAAAAAGGTGTAGTCTGAAGATGAGACATAATGGTCACTTACTTGATTTTTATCTAATGGAAAGTCGTGCAGCAGCATTTAGGATGGCAGCAATCCTAACCGTAGCAACTTGCAAGCCCGACTGCTATGTAAGCGTCCCTCAAAAACGTAGACCGCTTCTCCTTCTGCCACAAGTCTCTCGCATGTGGCTGGAGCCAAATGTTTGGACCGTCGAAGATGATCATCGGCAATGGCTCCTGGGTAAAAAAAAGAAAAATTTTAGTATGTGTATCACGTATAATCTTGAGAAATTTGACCTGAATACAATAAAACATTTTTAATTTAGTTTGTTTAAGTGCTTGCTTGGTCGTTTGTAAGTTCATTTGCATCCATGCACTGCTAATGAGAATAACGTTCGACGAAATTTTCAGCAATAACGTAGGGTTAAACTAATTTTCCTCGCATTGTAGTACGAACATGATGAGTTTAAATATTTAATTTTCTTGAAATTCATATCGTTAATTTCTCCCAAATGAAGACTGACTTAATGGGTAATAACTGGTTATGATTTAACGTTAGGTCAATTTTCGTTAAAAATTATTCATCTCCAAGACAGCAGTGAAATCCAGGATTCCTTTCATTAGTGTAAGTAATTTAATCTCTACTCTGCACACCATCTGTACAATGAAGGAACAATTATGAAATTACAACGATAGAAATATTGTAATTGTAAATTTTGTAATTTTGTAATTTTATTTTTTCAAATGAAATTTTTGCTTTCACTCCCGCGTTCGCTTTGACTTTTACCAACTGCCTTTAGAAGACTATGTTTCATTTTCATTTTTTTATTAATAATTGAGGGACGAAAACGGCGAAAGTAACAATACAATGAAGTTCTTGCCTTTTTACTTGTCTTCACAGTGCGAGGTATGGACACCTCACAAGACACTTGTAGTATTCCAGCTGCATATTTCCAGGAGATTAACTCGCAATGCACCGATGATTTCCATCTCATTAATTCCCACGAATTCAATGTACATCTGGAAAAATTAAGGGTATATGTTATTATTCAAGAAAAACAAAAAATGTACTCTCGCATGATTTTTTCCTTACCTCGAGAGTCGTCGTCTAACAATTATTACCGTTTTTATTTTCATCATCACAATGTGAAACATATGATAGCCAAAATTTTCATTTTGTGGACGAGCGTCAAGGCTCGCCCGTCTCCGCTGTGTGCGGAATTCGCGTAGCATACATGCTGAAATCCAATGTTAAAATTTACAAATTTTTACGATTAGTTCATTCAAGTTACTCTGGAACATGAAAATGTAGACAGTAACTTTATATTGTCAGACATAATTTATTGGTTAGAAATTAATACTAAAGAACTTCTTCCAACATACCTATTTAAGCTAATAAACTTTGCACTATGTTTATTATTCATTAATTTGTCTAGACAACTGAAAAGTGCAATCCACATCTTCTTACCAAGATCAACTTCTGATTGGATCAATTCCTCTAAGTTTATAGAATTTCCTTTCATGTTCAGCATATTTGTTGCTTTGATTATCTATCTATGTACGGTTAGAACTCGGCTGTCACATATCTTGCAGTAAGTCAAAACATTTATTTAGAAGAACAAAGATTCAAATTGCCATTTATCATCAAGCACTTTTGAGTTGAAGTTGGTGCTTAATTATTTCATTTTAAGTTATAAAAAACTTTATTGAGGACAATCTAGTCTTTTCACATCCTGTTCTGTAAGTATATATCCTGGAGAGGGCTGCTATGAAGTCATTATGTATAGATATTTACATTAACAATATCCTGTACAAAAACTTCAAGCTACAGAAAATAAATAGAAATACTTGCACGTACAAACAAAACATTTTATTATGTTTGGGTCCTATATAACGCTTAAGTAAAAGCCTTCCTTTCTCATACCTACTAATCAGTAAACACTACTGAAATTGAATTAGAAGATAAATCATTTTCAATAATTTATGAACCATTTACAAAAGTTAATAACCTAATAATTAATATAGGCTAATCCATTTCTTAATTATAATAAGAATTTCAGGAAGAGATATTTGAAGCACTAATAATGAGCAGTAGTACTTACATCCGTTTTTGTCCCTGATTGAGTAAACTCAATACCACTGGTTGATGGAGATGGATCATTCCAAGCACAAATTGAAGGAATTGATGAGTCAAAGAATATTATTTTAACAAGCCATTACTGGGCTAATGCTCGGCTTAGTTGAATAATATTCAAGTGAAGCTATATATCTGGACTTGCATGAATAAAGGGAGCACTGTTTGTAATTCATTTTTAAACGCTGGAAAATATATTAAAAACTCTTAAAAAAGAGTTTTTTTTTTGTGTTTTCCATCGTGTTGGAAAACACGAACACGAACTTTCGTTCAAACAGCGAACACTCGCTTATTTATGAAATGTGGAAGGTGGTTTTGAGATTGAATTACTTTGTTTCTATGTATTTTTTCGATTTAATTATGTTTTTGGTGCAAATGTAGTTAATTGTAGGGCGGCATGGATATTTATTTACCAAAATTAACTATGTAACGTTGTTATTCCATGTTATTCAGCTGAAACCGAATGTGTTAGGTCTAGATTGAATTGTCAATTCAATTAAAATGAACACCGAAAAACTCGAACAACTTCACACCGACGAACACGTAGTCTCTACGTCTGGACACGATTCGGAGGAGTTCGTGTTTTTGTTCGCGTTTTGGTGTAAACGTGATTGACGAAAAGTTTGATAGTGCAGACGGGCTTTAGCTGCGGTTGACTCTCACGAAGTTGAAAGGAACACAAATGAGCTATTTACTTAAGTATTTGATAACTAGATCAGTGATCGACGAACTGAAGATAATTGCACTCATCATGCGCTATTTCTTAATGGTTTTCATTCCAGCAAGCACTTCATTATCTTCGGAAGAAAGGCCACGTCTAATTTAACAGTATAATTCTGCTGAAAAGTGTAAGTTAATTTAATTTACTACACCGACAAGCTTTAGCCGTAAACAAAAGTGTTGCAATATAAATTTTTCAAAGTGAGTTCCTTCTAGTATATTGGCATTAATCTCTTACATTTTAGTTATCAACACGTTTACCGCGTTTTTGCAGTTGTTAAAGGTTGATTTGGTTACTTTGCATGTAACAGAATTGGGAAATAGATTTTACTGCTAGAATACATTTTTAGTTCCTGAGATATGTGAGAAATACAATTGCGTAACATTTCACCCTGTTATATAAAAATATTTTTTTGCTCAAAGTAACCCTCTGTTTCTATAACAGAATTCACCCCCATCACAAGGCTCTGAACTGATTCAAACTTGTAAGCGTAGAGACACATTCCATTTTTCATACGCACGGATTCTTTACCCGCAAGGAACCCTGATCTGACCTTCACTCTTTAACTTTTTGGTCTTTCCTATTTTCATTACATGGGTATCAGTTTCCTGGTCTTTCCCTCAAAAGTCTCTAAATCACTAGAAATACATTATAAAGAGCAGGGTGCAATTCCACTAATACAGATTAGTGATTTTTGTGGTGTTTTTGCACTTTGGTGCATCTAACGCAAAACAAGTCGCTTCATTGAACAAATGGAATACCTACTCTCTTGATAACCACATTCATGTTACAGCCCTTTAATCCAAATCGCATATTTTTACCACAGAACGAACAAAAAGTAATTTATGTGATTATGAGGCCCCAGCACATTGTTTACGAGCTTGATATGGAATTTTAAGGATTGAACTTCCAATTACACTGACGAAAAAGCTTGGTAATTGTCAATTTCAACTTTTTGTCAGTTTGAGTCACGACTAAGAAAAGACTCTGCCTGCAATGAATATTCTGACCTGTTAATTAAACTTCAAATTAATGGAATATACCCTAGCATCAGAGATGAAGTCATTTACCTCCACGAGAAGTTGAATATATTTGGTACATAAGTTTTCAATTCGTTAAGGTTCTAGGTTTGATAACATTTTGGATTAGAATTGGTCTCTATTCACAAAATCGCTCTACTAACCCTATTGCAAATACAAATATGCCATATTTTCATAGCTCGATGCTACTAAGTGTATTTCGGTAAAAGAGTGCTCGATATAGAATGCTACGGAGAAGAGAGCGCCGTGCCCACTGAGATGGGCGTAAAGTGTGGTGTTTTAATTAAGTACTTACATGAATAGTAATAGCTTGAATCGCGTTTTATTTGTTATAGATGAAAGAAAGTTAGTTCTTCTTCAAGGGGTGCTGTGCAGATATTGTCTTAGTACCTTCTTGGCCTCCGTATGAGGTGGATTTGTGCTACGAATTCTCTTCTTGATCATGTCCGGAGTGAGGGGCATTGCTTTGTCATAAAAGTCTTATTATACTGAATTGTGATAAACGTATTCGGTGCTTTATTTTTTATAGATTCAGTAAGTTTCTGTTAAAAATTCGTCAATATCCATCAATATTTAAAACAAAAAAAATTTTGTATAAGTTAGCCCCCACTTGAATGGTCCCTGCCCAGGCCCCCATTACTGGCGCGCAGAATTATGGTGCAGAAAATCTTTACTTATTGTGTTTTACAGGTTGTGTTTGATAAATTTGTAAATATTTCCACATGATGTGTATTTAACACTTTAAAAACAAAATTTACAAACCTGATTGTTTCATAGTTGTGTTCTCTTTTTCAGAACATTTAAAAATATTGAAGACGCAGTAGCATATCTACATATGCTTCCTGACTCAGAAGATAAAGACACCGTAGGAATAGATGTAGCATTAGTACCCCCAGATGAAGGCGAAGATAGTGATGTTGATGACATCAGTGATGACACTGTGCTAGTGAACGAGGATAATATCAACCTCTTGGGTAGCCGTATGTTGGCACTGCAGGCAAATATCACTCTAAAAGGTAGAAATGAGAACGAAGAAGTCTCACTCACATCCAACGATGGTGATGTTCATAATGGCATTTGTTCCGAACCTAAACCCAAGAAGCCTCGTACAATTGTGCAAAGTCGAAACACTTGAAGATTGCCAATCATTATCAATGGAGTAAAGGAGCTTTTGTAAATGAAACCTTTGTATCAAACAACGAACACAGTCCTCAAATTCTAAAAGAATGGCAACAGAGCAACTCAGATCCCATTGACATTTTCAAACATTTCTGGAATGAAGACATAGTTTCCCTGATCGTTGAGGAAACCAACAAATACCATTCACAAAAATTTGGTTGCCAACGTGGTGTATTTTCTGATGAAGTTTTTGGAATTTTGATGTTATCAGGATATGTTACAGTTCCTAACCGTCAGCTCTTCTGGTCAACTAGTTCCGACGCAAGAAATGAAGCCGCTACAAAGTGTGGGATGACATGCAAGCGATTTGCAACTATCATGGGAAGCCAGCATTTTGTCGATAACTTGGCCATTGATGGAAATGATCGGATTTTCGAAGTACGGCCATTGTTTGATCATCCCAATAAAATCTTCGCAGAGATGGCTGAACCGCTTCCAAAGATTTGGGCCATCGATGAAGCCGTGGAACCATATTTCGGCCGGCATAGTCTAAAGCAATTCATTCGTGGAAAACCTGTTCGTTTCGGATACAAACTATGGTCTCTTTGTTCTCGTGAAGGATTGCTCATGAAATTCAAACTCCACGAAGGAAAAGATAGCGGGCGAGAAGAAATGAACATTGGCGAATCAGTTGTTACATCGCTTGCTCTAAATTTCGTCCCTGAAGGAAGTCATGGTTTCATCGATAACTTCTTCACTACCCTGCCCCTACTGGAAATGTTTGAAAAGGAAAAATAAACCTCACTGGCACGATTCGGAAAGATCGTATTCGGAATACGCCTCTCTCTAACTTCAAAAGTGAAGAACGTTGTGAATCGGAGGTATTTGTTGACAAACAGAAAAAAATCAAAGTCTTTCATTGGCAAGATAACAGTGATGTAGTGGTGGCTTCAAACAGTGCAGGAGAAGAAGTAATGTCTTTAGGAAAATGCAATCGCTGGTCAAGAAAACATAGCAGAACCGTCACAGTTCAGCAACCGAAAATCATTCAAAGTTACAATCATGGAATGGGAGGAGTGGATCTGTTTGATCAGTTTCGTGGAAAATATCGGGTGGCGCTCAGGAAAAGAGTTTGGTATTGTCCGTTGTTCAGATTCGTTTTGAATGCAACAGTATACAATGGCTGGATATTGTGCTGCAAACTGAACCTCAGACGCAGCTGGATTTTCTTTGAAGTGTAGTGAATGATCTACTCAAGCCAGCAAAGGCGTCGTCCAAGTATGTTCCCCGACATGTGACCAATGGAGCTCGATATGATGGCCTGCATCACGACATTGTCATGGGTCCGACGCAAGGTAGATGTGATGTGTGCAAAAAAATGTGAGACCTATGTGTACCTAATGCGATGTAGCCCTTCATGTGCAGTGCTGGTTACAATACCACACGCCTCCATAGCATAGCTGAATGTGCGGTAGCGTGTTTCAGGTATTTAGTTGATGATTGCCTTGTTCATGTGTCTTCATAAAAAGAATACTTTTCAATATTTTTGACCTATTCTAACGGAAATTGCAATTAAAATGTTTGAAATGGTTGAATCTAACTCTAGTTTTTATGATAAATGAATAAAAGTTTGACTTTATAGTGTCTCTTCTAATGCATTGCTGAATGTGCGGTGGCGTGTTTCAAGTATTTAGTTGCTGATTGCCTTGTTCATGTGTCATAAAAGGAATACTTTTCAATATTATTGTTGTATTGTATAGGAAATTGCATTTAAACTAGCCATTCGATATAATGTTAGAATTCATTACCTGTTTCTGTGAAAGGTGGATTAAAATTCGACTTTATATAGTGTTCTGCATAACCCTAAAGTGCAGTACCCATTTAAATGGGCGGCCTGTAATTCCGTTGAAAATTATTATTCTTTAAATTTAAGGCTACCACCATGAAACTATGCCACTATGGAGGCAGTGTTCCAAAATTGGACGCATTTGTGGAAAAATTTGACTTCCGGCGCTCTCCTGGGTTTAAGCTGCAATGGGCCTCATACAGTGTTTCACCCATTCCTGAGCAAAAGTTTTGGATCATTGAGAATCGGAAATTAATTGAATGATTGATAATCAGCTTTGAATACTGCGCATAGATACAACACAAGTTGAAAAATGATTACTAACCTCATAAAATCTGACAGGCGTGTCCAAGAAAAAGTTATGCCCGGATTGTGTGTGATTGTGTTAAACATATACACCTAAAATCATATTCGACAAATTTTTCAAACTATTTTGTATTAATAGATCTATGATTGAGTGACGAACATCTTATGTACATGTTCAACAATGAATTTAAACCTCAATTAAAATTCACCGTCTTGTACAACCATCAGGAAACTTAAAAGGAAAAAGACTTACGACTATTATCATAAACAATATTTTGATTTCAATTGCCTACATTGCAAGTCGATAACAAGTGCAGAAGAAAATAAACCATCATAAATTGATCACTCAATTTTCAAATAAACGCAGTAAGAATTGCTTTTATTAGGAGATTCAATAATATTTTGCACGGCAAAAGTCGAGAACTATATTTTCTCGACAAATATGAAAAACTTCGAGAACAAATAATATTGTGTCAAGCCATTGTCTCTCACAATGTCTGAAACAAGCATTGGTTATAAATTTGCACCGTAGTCAATTTTTGTATTTGTATCACAAAATGTATAATTCTAGCTATATTATATTAAGTATAACTTAAGTGAACTACATTTTTAATATACAAAATGGTTAGTATTAAAAAAATCATTGACATGGGAAAAGTAGTGCATCTTGTCAGATTATCGCTAACATTTGTCATATCGCTTAACGAATTACTGGAATAGAAATTTATTTGGGCTTAAAAGTACAAATAAAATGATCGAATGTCTTCTGTGAAATGATTTGTTATTGCGTTATGTGAATTAGCTATCTACTGAAGAAATATTTATATAAATTACATAAATAACGTAATTCTTGGAAGACCATACAAGGCGAAATTCTGTCGATACCAGTACTACTACAAATGCACCTGAAAAAGTATATAAAACCAATAATGAGTTAAAACACATGGAACTCGCTCCATCGCATCTTCGTTCCGTGGAATAATTACAGAGTTGAGCTGAAATGGCCGTTGCTCACAATTGAATGTCTTTCGTCGCTTTGTGATAAATCTACAGTTTAACTCACTGATGAAATAACCACGCACAAATATATGGAAGTATGACAACATTAAAACGCGGTAGTGAAGGAGTTTCAAAATAAGTTCAACTGATATCAACTTGAATCTGATTGATGACAGCTTTAGCTAGAATGGCATTAACTTGAGCTATAGAAGAACTAGTTGATAATATTGGAGTGCTAGAGGAAAGAATTGTACGTGATGCTGTGTTCACTTTTTAATATACGGCGTTCAGATGAAGTGCCAACATAAAATGTTCGTAGCTACGGGGTTTGTGCTTTGAGTCAATATCAACAATACCTTAAAAGTTCACTGTACGCAGGAGGATTTGCCGTTACGTGTCGATCAACGAATTTTTCATTTTGCAGTAGAAAATGAATTCCATCATGGGCTGTGGGTCTAATGAGTAAAACTTTGATATTGTTATGGACAGCTCCTTTTTTAGCAGGATGTCGCAATTTCCTTTGCATGGGTTTTTAGTTTCAAGTTCTTGGTAATATTCCTGCCCAAAATAACACTCCTCTGCTTCATTGTTCATGCTTGTCTTCCTTGCAGTTCACAGCCCCTTAAAGTAGATAAGTACTAACCATTAAAAATTTGGTCTACAAATTCTAATTTCAACAACTTCTTGGTCCATTATAACCTCATGTATTCCTATAATAGAGTCGCAATAGATAACATTCAGAGGAGAAACCACTTTCGTCAGAGCTTCTAATGTCATATATCGGTCAGTTCTACGCTGTATCCGAACATTTAAGTCTAGAAAAATTTCGCTGCGGGCTGCATAAGAAAATATGCATCTTTAAGTTTCAACGTATACGCACAATTTATGAAAAATTTTCTCAGACAATGAGACCACACATGAGACCACGTTAGCCCCGTTTACAACTCTTAACAAATGTTTTGATTGTTCGAGGATTACCTCATAAAAACTGCGTTTCTAACGCATTTATTAACACATCAATCGCAATTAATAAGTTCTCCAGCCAATGGAAACACTCCATGACTAGATCGTTGCATAAAACTGGTGACCTCAATACAGCATCAAACTACAGGCCCATTAGTCTTAACCAGTCCTGTTCAAAATATTGGAGAAAGGGGTAACAAATCAACTGTTATCTCACTTGGACGGGTCAAATTTACCTTATCGTAATCAATGTGCCTATAGGAGGAACAATAACACTCAAGACGCTCTACTTAATATCACTGAAAAAACATACAGTGATATCGATCAAAAGAATGTAACACTCCTGCTGCTACTCGATCTCTCTAAATCGTTCGATAGCGTCGAATATGATCGACTTCTACGAAAAGTATTGAACTTTGGAATAGACACGCTATGGTTTGAAACTTACTTATCAAATCAATCAAATCCGGTCCGCTTAAATAACACATTCTCCCTTAATTCAAACAATTTTGGTGCTCCTCAAGGATCCATTCTTGGTCCGCTGCTGCTTTCTATTTTCATCAATGATTTCCCTCCAATGCCTTCTAACACACGAATTCCCATGTGAGCACATGATGTTCAAATTCAATAACAAGTTCTGCATCAGAAATACCGCAGACGCAAATTAAAACTGAAACCCTTTTGATTGGCCTGAAATTACGGTACGACCAAAATGGTCTCAAACCAAATGCCAGCAAAACGCAATGCATTATTTTCGGATCCACAGACGCAATCAAAAAACTTCAAATCTTACTCTTGCAGTAGGAAATGGTGCCATTAAGCCATCAGAAAGAGCTACAAATCTAGGTATCTGGTTTGATAGAAATACGTTCAGTTTATCCTTCAAATCTCACACTGAGAAAATTTGCAACAAAATATACGGGACTTTAATGTTTTTCCTGGTATAAAAGTAGGCTCGACGAAAAATTCAGATTATTGGCCGTTCAATCTTCGGTGTTATCGCGCATTTACTATTGCAGCCTAGTATGGGTAGATTTACCACAATGCTTTCAAAGTGAGTTACAAAAATGCATGAATTTCGCAGACAAGGTGGCCTTAGACGGTAAAGTGAAAAGAAAAGATCACGTAATAAACCCGGCTGGACTCCTATTCAAGAAAAGTTTCTAATGCACAAAGCACAATACATATTCTCCTCGGTATATTTTTTTCAGAGGAACGCTGAGATAGTGTTTCCATCCACCCACTGTGACCAACCTAAAACCGAACAGAAACAATAATGTTTTAGTTGACTATCGTTCATCTGACATTGGGCAGAAGGCTTTGTCAATATCAGGCACCTTACTAGTTACTACAGTAGAAACTTCCCAAGAGAATCAAAATTCTTGAAATAATGAGAAAATTTAAACCCAAAATAGCTCGTTTTCTTGCGAGGAAGTGTACTGAACTAAAAACATTTGAACATTTGCACTTTAAATACCGCTCTTTTTCTTTTCACTCTAAACTTGTAGCGTTACCTAACACGCCACTTCTCTTTATTATTGTAAACCATTTATACAAAATATATAAATTTGTTTTGTAGTCACCCATAATGTTTAATAATAGGCGTATTAACCAATGACATTTTTTTAAAACATTTAATTAGCAAAAACAAAACTTGCAATTGCATGCATGTATCCTAGTATCTATGTACATATGTGTATGTGTGCATACATTTATATATATGCATGCACATTCAAACATTTACACACAGCAGTTCCTGCAAAATTTTTAATCAAGCGACTTGCATTTGTCCTATGAACACCGTATTTTTTCAATTTTCTCCCTGTGTTAACGTCAGACATTTAAATGAGAAGTCTCCTAGAAGTCTCCTGTTGTGTGAGTTAAGCAATTTTAGCATTATTCCCTGATGTCTAGAAATCCAAAGCTTATACGTTAGTTTACGTGTAAACTGTCATAAGTTTTTTCACCCTACAAAGTTTATTATCTTAATTGCTTCCATGAATTAACAACACTATTCAACCTCTATTAACAAGCTGTAGGATACATTTTCGTTTTTTCTCTCCGCCTTTGTACAAGCATTGAACTGAACCGTCTTGGCACCTATGTATGTTTATCATTTAAAGAAGTTAGTTTCATGACTTTTCAAAAAAATGATGCAACTTCTTCTAACATGTTAATCTCATAGGGCATTAATGTTTTCTTCTCTTATTCACGTCCTAAAATGTTTTTGTTAGCTTTGTGTGGTGCAATTTATCATATCATTTGTTAAGCTTGTGAGTATTTTATGTCAACCCTATCTAGGTGGTTAATTTCACATTTACTCCAATTCTGTTGTACATGTCTTGGTTACCGTTGTAGAACAATCAATCGCTTTCTTGTTTCTGATTCAGGTAGACTCTTTTGTTCCACTTTTATTAGTATGAAAATTTCATAAATTCGGGGCGTGATGTAAAACATTTTCGCCCATTTTCCCTTGATTAGCATATTAGTTGATACGTAGGAGTGAATTATAATTCTGAATGTCAACGTCGTTACCTTTGGAGCTGAATCAACACAACAAAAATTACAGCCTGAACATTTTGAAAGAGACACTAATTTGTACTAGACATATCACAATGACTTATTTGAGCCATTTAGGTAGGTTGAAACCTTAACTGAATTATATAAGAAAATTTCAATATTATAATAACATGGTGGTCATCATGCATCCTTACCTCAGATAAAAATGACAATTTCGAAAGTAAAATGGGCATGGTTTTCTTTGACTGCAGAGAAACAATTCAATTCAAAAACCAGAAGCCTGCTAATAATGCTTCTCAAATTTTATACACCCATCAACTGTGGCCAAAGAGAACTTTAATGCATCTTATCATAGTTGGCTTTCAAGAAATAAAAATATATTTTAAGACTAGCTCATAAAATGTTACAAGATGACCAACAAAGCAAATTTACAGCTAAATTGATTAAGGTGCAAAATTTATAATATGTCAGACATTAAATCTCTTCAATGAGATTCATATCTGATTGGAAAAGACTTTTCTACAAGAAAATCTTTCTCTCTATACATCATTTACTAAATATTTGGAAATACTACTGAGAACATCAAAAGGACACACAGGTGAGCATTAGAGGGTTATTAACATACATGTGTTGCCTATGATACATGTATAAAAACATTCAAAACTTACCATCAACAATTGGAAATTTGGTATCTTCAGAATATAGATCACACAAATATTGTCTTACTTTTTCATAAGCAAGGCTTTGTTAACCAAACTTTCCTCTTGTCCAAATCGACTGGGTTAATTTTGAGCGACCCCAAACCAGAGCACTGAAACAAAATACGCTCAACTAAAGATGCTGCGGTAACAACACAATTATTTATAGCCGTTTGCCGCGTCAGGAAAAATTAATAATCCCTGAATACAAGTAGATGAGTACGCGGCAACCATATTCTCCGTCATTTTGGTTACCAAATGGTGACGATATCTACACCAAAAATGCACCGTAGCTCATGGCCGAAATCTGACGGTTTCGTGGCGCTAGGCAGACCGAATCGTACCGTTATGTAGACGATTATGACAAAATGTTATCATTTGGTCTTCGTGTGACAGCGGCCTTAGACGGCATAGCAGACAAAAGAAGGTTAAGTCATTTCTATGGGGACAGCCTTGGACTTCCGCTTTTTCCGCTAGCCAATACCAAGGCTTCATTTCAAACAGGCTGGATGACGTCACTGGGGCGCCATGATCTCGGTGGCGTTAGCGTAATGACCTCTGCCAGAACGATAAGCTACACGATCGATTGCCGGTCTGTTTCCGCGCGTACGGATTTTATCAAAATTAAATACCGGATGGTATTTAATTTTAACCTCCCGAACAGCTTCATCAATTGAAAGCTCACAAACTGTAGCAAAATATACTTTATTCGAGCATACAGACGCTTTAAACCATTTATTTATTGATTAGGCTGACAAAGGTGCACCTTGTTTAGTAGTAGAAAGGATCACATACAATTCTGTTCATGTATCATTTATTTGAAGTAAAATGTACGACATACTCTGATTATAAGTTAATAAACTTAATGGGGAGATAATTAATTTTCAAAGGCAGACATATTTCCAGCATTTCAATTTTACAAGTAACGTTACCTCCATATAATTAAAAAAATTATTCCTTCTTAGATGGACATTAAATTTTCAATACCAAAAAATTAAAAAACGTAAAGTACTAGTGCGCACAACTGTTATTAATACTGCATTTGTCACATAAAAAGAGAAAACAATAATTGTTTCTATTACAATGAGAAGTCGAGATAACCCGCCCTTGTATTGTTGTAAGGCTTAAATCAATAAACGGTAAGATGTAGGAATTACGAAAGAATAGAAGATAATTTAGGTAGCTCTCGAAACAACAAAGGTGTTTCGAAGACAGAAAGGAAGAAAGCACCATTCGGTATGGAGATAAGTGAAGCGAGAATCTATGCACAAGGTGTGTTCCCAAACAAGATAGTTGGAGCGGAAACAGCGAAGTAGGAAGTCTGTGAAACAAAATAACTGTTGAATAAGTAAGGTTTCGAAAAAAACAGGGCAGCAACGAACCGAAAAATAGATAGTCTGTACAAACTAAACAAAAATTTTTATGTTAGAATATTAGTTGGTTCAAGCTTTACTAACCATAACATAGTTCTCTCAAAGAATGGAAGGCCTCATTCGATATGAACTTTAAAGAACGAGGAATGTATGCATAAGACTGATGTACCTTGTGATTAACAGCAAATTGGGAGAGAAGTTTATGTAACAAGGGAAGGTTGTGAATCCCAAACAGTGAATCCAAACGGGATGACTCAGAACAAAACGGAAATCTACTCTATTCAAATAAAATGAAGACTATTTTAAGGCTAATTAAGAATTCTCAGTCAGGAATTCCATTTGATTTGAAACCGCTTCGTCAGAAGCTGCACACAAGAATACAGCGCTCGTAAACATCAAGTCAGAAAAACGAAAGAGCAGGACAAGACTGTCAATCAGCATCCTCGAGAGAAAATAAATGAAGTAGACACAGACATGCAGCCCTAAGGCCTATAGCTAAAGTAACGGAACGCGTGCCTTAGGGGAGTGGGAGGGCTCCCTCTAACATGGGATGAACGAACAAAAGTATATAGAAATCAAATTATTTTTCTTCATTCCATGGTGTGTTTCCTTAGAAAGGGTACCGCATTCAATACCTCTCCCGAGTTACTCTACAAAACTTTTCTGTAAAATAAATTTCTAAATCGTAAATTTAATGGAAAAGCGAATGAAGCGAAAATGGTCTGCAGCGGAGTGAAAAAAACATTATATTTTCATCAAATGGATGCCGTAAGTATGATAGTCGCGGAACTTGACATCTTCTCCCTTAGAGCGTGAAGTTTTTATTTGAAATACTGACAAGTTCAACAGATTAGATTATGACTTGGTTTCAGCCTCCCTTACCATCCCAAAGATGTTCAAAGAGAGATAGGAAACTACCTTAAGTACGGAGTTAAGGAAACGCAGAATTAATACACAAGATGTGTTTCCATAAGAGATACCCTGTGCAGAACAGAAACAGTAAGTTGAGGAATAGGGTTACAAAGAAAGGTTAAAGCTGAAGTAGCAAGTTATAGGTGATGAAAAACAGGACAGCCGTGAATCGAAAAAAGGTTCTTTACAAGAGAACATAAAGCATTTTAATTTCAACAAGAAGGCCTACCAAATTCTCAGCTCGGGACCTCACGTCACTAGTTCTGTAAGAATTAGGCGAAAAATATAAGCCACCAATTCATCCCAGAATGAATGAATAAATATTTCCTCAACTAAAAAATATCTTTCGTTCCTAATATCTCGTTATTACATAACTTTTTTACGATAATAAATTAAAAAAACTATTTTTCTATCAAAAACAATAATTCGTATAATACCGCTAAAGGTGCATTTCCACATTTTCCGGCTAATGAATTCTGAAATATACACCCGATACACAATATAAAACTGGGTATTCAAATCTACCAAAGGACAAGTTGTACAGAATGACTTAGAAAACATCACAGAGCGCAAAATTGGCAGCACTGTTAACGCATTAGCACTATCTTCAAATATCAGGATCAGTGCTCTGCGTACCAGTGAGTAAAGAAACAAATTATTATTATAATTATTTTAGAGTTTTCCCGCCGTTTTCGAAACTCAGACGATATCGCAGCACAATTTGGGAGTGATGTAGCATTCAAGTCTTATAATGGGAATTTGAGGGGGATGAGGGTCATCCCAAACCCATTTTAGTGCCGTGGTGTGTCAGCTTTAGTCTGACAGAGCAACAATGTTTCTAGCAGCGGGCTTGTGCGCTAGCGATGGTTTGGGCCTCAAATGAGGCAGAAGAGATTTTCTTTCTAAAGGTAACTCATTTTTAGTTGGAGAATCAAATTTCATGAAGTAGACGAATATCAAGTAAGAAAAGGTCAGAGGGGAGCGTACACTGATGTTTCCGTCCAGATTCCAATTTTCTCCGGGAATTTTCTTCTGGCTACCTTCAAAGCTTACATAATGTTAGCTCGTGAAGGTATGAGGTACTCATTTATGTAGAACTTTGTTCTTTTCCCAGGACAGCGACAGGCGGTCAAAATCTCGCGTTTCCTGACATGATGCTTTAGTTTGAAAGCAATGTTTCTTTGATCTTCGTTTCCAGTTGCACGTTTTTCCCTATTCTGTTAGCTGACGTGATGTCGGTATCAATGAGGTTGATGTTGATTTTGCCCTTCAGAAGTTTGCGGATTGTTTCTTTACAGTTTTCGTCCACATGTGAGTGCGGCACTTCCCCGGAAAGGACGAGGATGGACTTCCTGTTTTCTATTTTTTATCGCTCATCATTTTTCTCTAAGCGATTTAGACGGGAGACTAGGCCATTTATTTTCTTGTTTTAGTCTTCGAAAATCTGCTTGTGTTCTGATTCTTTTACCGTTAGTGCTTCAAAGAATGTTTTTATCTCACTAATTTCATTTTGTACTTTTTCATTTCACTTAAAATGTTGTCATTACTGAGTCGAAGTGTTTTATTAGAATTGAGACCACTTCCTTGCCGTCTTTTGATAAGCTTGAAACATCAGGGTAAGCTCCAAATCTTGACTAAGACTCACTGTTGCTTCTACTGCGTCGTTTGTTTTTGGGCGCCATCTTGAAGATTGAGGGAGCTGGGTTCCTTGTAAAGACGAGGGTTGAACACTCTTTTTAGAGGGAATATTTTACTTCTAGGTGACATTTGATTCGTCACGGCGAGAGTGGGTACGCATTTAGGTTAGAAATACATGGTTTCAAACCATTAAAGGCACTTTGTTTCGGAGCAAAAACAAGGAACGACCTCACTGCACAGAGTCAGAGTAACAACACTGCAACAGTCACGAGTAACAAAAACAGATGGAAGCTGAAATCTTTCACACTAAGAATAGAACAACTGTAGTACAGTCAGTTCAAGAAATTTTTTCAGTTGCTGCTGATACATGTCTGTTTTATGGAAAGGTAACCAGAGATGTAAGTGGCATCATCTTCCACTTTCACAGGGGCAAAAATTCCTCCAATATCGATGATTCCGTTGAATACCACGGCAGCCTTTTGCTGCTCTCCACCATCTCAATGATGGGTGGTGTTATTTCAATTTCTTCCGGTACCTGGAAAGCAGAAAATAGTGGACTTGTTAAGCTAACAGTTCTTGAATTAGTTTTTGGCTCAATAAGCACGCATTTCAGTTGCGTTAGTGATGGTGCAGATTAAAACCTATTAGAGTAAATAGAGGGCAGAGCTAATTTGATAAATTAAAATGTAGGTACAAAGCTGAGATACATAGCTTCAAGTACAACCAAATAAGTTTACACACTCAAGCTAGTTCTCCTAATTTTTCTTCAACAGTTGATGTTGTTTAATTTAAGTAGATTTGTCTACGGTATTTGACAAAAAAGAGCTATTGTAAAGCATCCAACATACTGCTCACAAGTTTTATAGTGTTGCAATGCAATCCAAACTAGCTTTCATACTGAGCACTGTAGGTTCTAAGCTTACTTCTTGCGAATTTCAACATAATGTTATCAATATTTTTACAATGCCAATCAAGTTTAGTTATTATAAACCTGGTAAAATTTGTCATCACATCCTACTTCCAGATAAATTTACAAACAGAAATTTAGATACTATTAAAGCAGTATGTCATTAATTAATCACTATTCAATTGTAGAACATCCTGAACTCATTTATTTTTATTTCTTTATATTTTAAAATTCAGGTGTGTTAATAGCATTTTCTAATGGAACCAGCATTTCAAGTTTGAACTTTATTACTGAATCTGGTTTCAAAGATTTGATAAAGAAATGCAACTTCATCATATGTAAAAATCAGTTAGAAACCATATTTTTAAAATTACATTCAAATACATGTCGAAGTGTAATATCTTACCATCTTGGTCCAAACTCCCGTGATCAAAAAACAACGGCACAATACCACTTTTCAATGAAACGAGCATCTGAAATCGCGAGAGGATTTTTCGGTAGTCAGTCTTTTTGAAATAACTGCTGCAAAAATGATTTCGACTTGTTGAGATTATTTAACCGGACATTTCCACCCGCCGCAATCCATTTTTAAAAATTAAAATCAAGATATTGAAAGGTATTGGGTCGATTTTTAGATTTATTTGAAAACCATATGAAGGAACACTTTTTAAATTTAACTCGTGGCGTCGCCATTGTGATTTACTTGACGCGTGAACACTTTGTTTGAACGACACTGCTAGATTGTCATAACTGTTACGCTAAGGCCGCGGCCAGACAAACAGCAGTAGAGCTGGGCAGAGCAGAGCAGTTTCGACCCTATGGTAGCTGCTTGCTTATGCTAGTAAGTTAGGCGGCCAAACAAACAGCAGTGGCTAGTCCTGAGTTTGCAGAAGTTGCAATCATGGCACTAAGAATAGCAGTGCTTTGTGACTGTAGTTACCTCAAATTTTGCTTATTAAATAGCTGTAGAACTGGCAATATTTCATTTAAATATGTTTATTAATATATTGCTTTGCTACGCATTATGTTGTTAGCATTACGTGTACATCCATACACTGTCATATTTTACTTTTGATTTCCCTACAATATTGCTACACACAATGAGTTAAATGGCTTTAATGCTGTTCTACAATTGCTCCAGAAAATTCCACAAGATACTAATTGCATGACATGCAAGTTATGATTGCTGATAGAATAATCATGTAACTAATTCACTGACGAATGACTTGAAACCTTATAGATACTTTAATCAGAATTATTTTGCAGTACTTTACGTGTAGATGCATAACAGAACAAGGAACTTAAACGTTCAGGCGTTTAAAGGTATGCATTTATGGATATAACAACCCGAATTTCGAATTAATATATTACTAAACCATTTCAAACTGTTAAAAGATCTTTTGTGTATGGCTTGCGGCACTAAGTTTCAATTAAATTGTTTTTTTCTCATAGAACTCGAACATCACAATCGTTTTTGGGAGAAACTTATAATTTTTTAGTTGCATGCTTTCAGAGTTATTTATACCAATGTAATGCTGATAAAACGTAAACTTGAATAAAGTTAAAGACCTCTCCTCTTCACATTTGCCTCTCACAGATGACCTAACCTGTCTTTCCTCAGTATTACTTGGGAGCAAAAAGATTAATGTTTATAACGAAAAAACTACTAGTTTATCCATAAAAAAGGTATGTTTGAAGTTAATTTTAGTGCCGTGCGCCTACCACGAAAAACCTAATATAAAAATGTTCGGCTGTGGTACGCTTTAAAGTGTAGGTATTGACAAAGAAAAGGCTTGGTATAGGTTTTGTTTTTCAATTCATGAGGAGGAAAATGCCTGTACATGTATAATAACTATACAAGCCACTTAACACTAACTTCATAGCGTCTGCTATAAATTAACATTCTTCATCAACATAGTTATAATCGAAATATTATTAGATGCACCCCCGATCGCAGGAACAGCTTGCTCCGAGGAGATCAGAAGTTCGACATCCTCCACGTACGAACTCTAGCGTGCAACTGACTCGTGGAGGGAGTATATAATGGAGGGAGCATAGTCGTCTGCAAAGAAAAACAGATTTTGAGATTTCTCCCATGTCTGTGGTAACCAATAGCGTTCTCACTACTGTGACATCAGTAACCTACAGACTACGGTGGAGTGCGCACACGCTCGCTTAATGCTCTTTTAGCTGTTGAGTTAATCGCACCTGGGCATTTCAACCCAGATCTTAGTTTTCTCAAGAAATATCTGAGTCTTCATTTGGCGTCAAGTCTGAGTTGCCAAATTTAGCACTTTTTTCCGGACATAATTCCTGACCTTGTATCATGAGAAACCAAATTTGATTGTTGAAATTGAAAGTATTTCACAGTCCCAGCAAAGTTCAAAGTCTATGAATGAATTTCGGTGTCTAGTTTCAGATCGAAAAAATAAACTCCAGGATTTTGTTCGCAGAAATGACAAGTTTGGTAACACTGTATCAGGGCGTCACCTGGGTTTTTAATAATTTCACTCAATACTGAAATATATCTGGCCCAAATTAATTAAAGAATTAAAGGAATTTTAAACAATTTATTTACCACAAGTGATACAGAGGTAGAATGTTTGTTATGTCTAGTACAATGATCAAATTTGAGTATAGCTACCTGTGGGCCCGAATAAGTCCAGCGACTTCCAGGGCATCCTACCATCAACGCTATTCTAGGGTGTACAATAATGTTGAACCTAGTTGCGCAGTAGACTGATCAATCAGATTGTTAACTCGATATTGGATGCTTCATTTTACAAAATAGGTGATATAGACTAGATGTTAACAGTATCTCAGTCATGGACCAGTCATGGAGGAGACAAGGCTTGACTTGGTGATCTTACACGACTAGTATTCTGATAGGAAATTAGACTCAAGATATCTTTTGAATACCTCGTAAGAATAACTTTCACTTATCTCCGCAGGGATTGAGCTCCAAGTTTTAGTTCCAAGGAAAGAGGATACTGTGTTGCGACCGGGCCTTTGAATAATAAGGAAGCATGAATTTACTTCTATTTCGTAAAGCTTATACAGGCGGGAAAAATCCTATACCGATTTCAACACCCAACTCAATGCCGAAATTGACTCCGAAAATTCGCATCTACGTCTATGGATTAAAAATTGACTTCATATCTAATCAACATACGAGCCCCATAAGAAAGCTGGTATTTTTTTAAATATAAGTTTAAAGTGTAAATTTTACCGAAAAAATAGTAAACTCGACTACAAAGTGATGGAGCATGACATCATGCTTCTATCGCACCTAAAAGGGCAGATGCGACAATTCTGTCAATTTCTGAGTGCATGGACACCCTTTATGGCATCTTAATTTTTTACACCAAACACATGCAGTAGCGTACGTCAACTTGAGCACCCCAACCAACCCGTTGAGAACTGCGTTATAGCGCAACGATTTACCACTTTTTCGTGGATTGCTTTCGGTGAAATCGACATTCAAGGCTAGAAGTTTGGCTCAGTTGATTGTTATCATTCAGCCCTGCGTGCTAAAGAAAAAATTTTTTCTTAAATCTCTAGAGGAACACTAGCTCCAATCAACTATAGGGAGACTACGTAACAATGAGAGAATTTACTTCCTTGTCTGTCCGATCATTTATTTCAAATGAAATCAACCTACAAACCTAAAATTGGGCTCAACCGAAAGCTTGAAACGCCTCTTTTAAAGGGCAATAAAACAAAAGTGGAAAAAACCTTTTGAACATCATCCATGACACAAGAAAATTATTTTTAGACATACAATTGATTGTAGACGTTGATAATACATAATTCAGGGGATGGCAAATGTTGAATAGGAAAAGCATAAAAAATAATTGCAGAACAACCAAAGCTGATTAACGTTGATATATTTTCAAGTGAAATATGTACACACGATAGTAATTTTTTTAGAACAATGAATTTTGTTGGAATAATTAAATAATAGTGCAAGACTGAGACGGGCTTTTAAATTTATTATTAAGACAATTTTCCGCAATGGGGTCAAAATCAATCAAAACTCAGGACTGAAGTACCAAGATAATTCACAAAGCATTGAATTTCTTACATATTAATACTAAAAATATTGTACTAAATGATACTAACAACATGAAATAATTAGTTCATTTGCTAAATCAATTACCAACGAAATGGGTGAAAGAGCTGCAGTGTAAATCTCTGTTTCGATAAATAACAAAGTTAACCGGTTTCAGCTTAAAAATATTCGACAAGTTCAGAGAGTTATGGTATTGACTAGTTCAGACAGTTATGGTATTGACTACACCTTTATCACTTCAAATTAATCCAAGTCAAGTTCAAATTAATCCAAGTCAAGTTCAATTTAATCCAAGTCAAGTTCAAATTAATCCGAGTCAAGTTCAAATTAATCCAAGTCAAGTTCAATTTAATCCAAGTTAAGTTCAAATTAATCCAAGTCAAGTTCAAATTAATCCAAGTCAAGTTCAAATTAATCCAAGTCAAGTTCAAATTAATCCAAGTCAAGTTCAAATTAATCCAAGTCAAGTTCAAATTAATCCAACTCTCAGTTGAGTTAAAAATGGATTTGATCACTATTTAATTTGAGCTTTTTGTGTTAAATATGTATCTATTGGATGTCATGAGCGAGAAAAATGTTTTTCCTCTCAGTAAGGAATACATAAAATTTCTGAAATATACAAACAAGCTGTCGTAAAATGTGCTAAGTATTCAGCATCAGGAGGTAGAGTGTGATTCAGATCTTTGAGCGGAGTAACAGATAGAAGTTAATTATAAAAACTTCGTATTATACTACACATTAAAGTGGCTTTACAATTCTAAATTAATTCAAATACTTATGTTCAAATGTAATTTCATGTTACACACACATACAGAGTAGTATCGAGGATTTAATTACAATCATAAAGAGATTTATTTGCGTGAAATTCCACTTTATCATACATAAAAAATCATCAATGCATGCAACTACAAAAGATTACCTTTGAGCGATATGTAGATTTAGCCTTTAAAAGAAATATGCAACTGCGATTCACTGAGCTCGTGTGAATGATACCATTTGATTACAATATATTTGAGTACATTACAACACAGATACAATCCTGCATTACCAATAAAAATTGTGCCATCCTTTCAAATGAATAGGCCAAGGCAAATGTATCTTCTCTGTCGATGAAACAAATTGTAACTTGTTTTACAAAAATTGTTTGAACGAGCAAAAACAGACTTTGTTGCTGTATTTATTTTAAATGTTAAAACTACGTCTCATCCAATGGTAATCTTTTGTAGTTGCATGCCCGTATGATTTTATATATGTGATAAAGCGAAATATAACGCATTTAAATCTTTATACGAGTGTGAATAGATCCTCGATATTACTATGTGTATGTGTAACATAAAATTACCTTTGAACATAAATATTTCAATGAATGCCTACTGCCATTAATACAGAATTGTAAAACAACATTAATGTGTAGTATAACACGAAGTTTTTATAATTGACTTCTATCTGTTACTCCGCACAATAATCTGAATCACACTCTGCCTCCTGATGCTGTATACTTAATACATTTTACGACAGCTTGTATTGATATTTCAGAAATTTTATGTATTCCTTACTGAAAGGGAAAACATTTTTCTTGCTCATGACATCCAATAGGTACATATTTAACACAAAAAGCTCAAATTAACTAGTGATTATATCCATTTTTAACTCAACTGAGAGTTGGATTAATTTGAACTTGACTTGGATTAATTTGAACTTGACTTGGATTAATTTGAACTTGACTTGGATTAATTTGAACTTGACTTGGATTAATTTGAACTTGATTTGGATTAAATTGAACTTGACTCGGATTAAATTGAACTTGACTTGGATTAATTTGAAGTGAAAAAGGTGTAGTTCAGAAAGTTATGTCAACAAACATCAAACATATATGAAAAACGAATATCACTTTTGTCCGCTACAAAAGTTAATAATTAACCGTAAACTGACCTACACATAATCGGATGAATGAAATAAGATTATATTGAATCATATGTTAGTTAAAAACTTCCCTATCCGAAGCAAAGGCGTTCAAAAGAGAGGAATAATGAAGGCTCTATTTAGGATGGTCATTAGGGAACGCGGATTCTATGCACAAGGCGAGTTCCCGCACAAGATCCCCTGTGCAGAGAAACAGCAAGTTTAGAAAGAACGTTGGAAAAAGGAAAAAAGTCAGGAAGAAAGTGAGAGGAGCTGCAAAACATGACAGCAGTGAACCGAAATAAGATGGTCCTTAACAAAACGAAAGATTGAATTATTAGTTAGTTTAAGCCTCTCTATCCGCCACAAAGGCGATCCAAAGAGAGGAAGAAGGAAGGCCCATTGAGTATTGAAAAGGAAACATGGAATCTATGTAGAAAGGGCATAGCAACAGTAAGTTGAGAAAGAAGGTTGTGAAACAAGATCAAATGTTGAAGAAGAAAGTAGTCGGTGCTGAAAAGCAGGACAGCAGTGAACCGAAAAAACATGATCCTTAAAACATAACAGAAACATTTTATTTCAACAAAAAGAAGGCCTACCTAACACTCAGCTCGGGCCCTTACATTTTACCCCTGGGAGTGTTAATTATAACAAAACGAAAAACATACTTTATTTCAACAAAATGAAGGCCTACCAAACCATCGGATCCGGCCCATACGTTATCCCCCTCGGAGCGCTGATTTCCATAGATATCATAATTGTATCCTCTTGAGGGGATGAATGAAATTAAAATACGAATGACTCGAATAAGAGTAAGAATAGTAGAGAGTCTACTAACGCTGCGTAATAAGGATTAATTGATCATATTAATTAGTTTGAGGTTCGCATAAATCGGATATTGCTGTTTCAAGAGAGGAAAGTACAAGGTACCATCTTGAAGATGGTACTTTTTTTATTTGTGGAAATGGGAATTTATGCCATGATGAATTACAGCACATAAATCCTGGTGCAAGGTTGAAAAAAGGTTCATAAGAAGAAAATCACGAAATGAGACAGAGAGGTGCAGAAAGGATACCAGTGAAGCGAATGAAAGACGGTCTTCAAATAAAAATATTCCACGCCATTTGCATTTTTTTCTTGAAAATTGGATAGATCATCTAAGAATACACAAGTTACATTTTAACACTGCTTGCTACAAAATTGCTGAGAAAAACTGATACAAACAACCCTCCAATTTGGCTACCGATAGGCTTTTCAACATTACAGTTAACTAATAGGGAAAAATCAAGCAGAATGTAATGAAGTCAATTAGAAGCGTCCCTATAAAATATAAGTATAAGGAGGGTTAATTAGAAGGTCGCCATTGATTTCAATTGAAATGATTACCTATATTAGTCGCAAAATTAGTCGCACCTACGCATTTTAACCCAGATCTTAGTTTTTTTCAAGAAATATCTGTGGTTTAATTTGGCGTCAAGGCAGGGTTTCTAAATAAGGCATTTTTTTCGGGACGCAATCCCTATGCTTATATCTTGAGAAACAAATTAGACTGTTGAAATTGAAAGCATTTTACAGCCCCAGTAAAGTTCAAAGTCTTTAAATAAATTCAGTGTCAAATTTCAGATTGAAAATAAATTAACCCCAGGATTCCTGGGATTAACCCCAGAAAATGTAAACCCCAGAAAATATACTCACGATAATGAATTTTTATTTCGAACAATAAATTTTGAATGAATCATTTTATAATAGTCTAAGACATAGACTGATGATGGAATGTATTTCTGCATATTTCTTAAAATTAGGACGAAATATTTCCTTGACGTCCCAGTTCTGACAAGGATTAATTTGGGATTCTTAGATTCCGAAAGAAAATAAATTTTCTTTCCTCATTTGAGGACTCTTAATGATATCAGAATTACTAGCAAAGATACATTAACAGTTGAAAACTATAAATATTACAGGCCCTTGAATATAACAACAAATTACAGAGCGACTTGCACGCACACCTCATTTTTTGATGTGTGGTGCTGTACTAATCTTGCTTTGGAAAATTGGAGGCGGAGTTATGAAGGAGGTGAGGAGGAGCCAACTTCCGCCAAGCGTCTGTGGTTGGCTGAGAGGTGGTCACGTGTGGGGCCTTGTGTATGCCCCAGTCTCTAAACTTTTGCAACTAATTTGAATCCGATCGAAACCGGCAATGCTCCCTCCAGTATATTCTAGCTCCATGAACTGACTGCTAGCTCCCGAGCGATGTATTATCATACAAGATGAAACGCCGCTGGCGCTTGATTCAGGCAGCGCTGCCCTGCTCTGCTCTGGGCTGTTTGTCTGGCCACCCTAATAGAAATAGCACTAACATAAAACACCGCGCCTGGTCGCACCCACGTCAAAGTTGCTCCACTTAGTGTGCGTGTGTTGCAGCGTCCGTGTGCGTATAAGGCGCGTCATGTGCACTGGTCCAGAGTTGACCTCATTGCCAGAAGTCGTTCAATCGTCTAACTAGAATGAGTTACCAGATGTCGCAATGCAGTTGGGTTATGCACTTGCTTACAAAAAATTGCCTGTCGTGATTTAGAAATGCAATGTAGAGTGTGAGCTTATGTGCAATATGGAAGGTGTTGAATTACCGATGGTTTTAAATTCCTGCCTTTACCGGCGAACGGTCAAGATCAGGCATTGAAGTTGCTATTAAAAGCCGCACCGAGTTTCATGACTGGTTAAATGAATATGATTTACTTAAGTAAAAAGTATGATTTACTTAAATTTTCAGCCTGAAGATGATGATAGCTTCTCATCGAAACGTTGCATTTTGTAGATTGACAGCTGTGTAGAATTTTAACGATTGACATTTGCAGTGAGAAATGTTATATATATGAATTCTTTTTTACTTAAACGCTGGAAGAACTAAAAATATTTCGTAAAGTTGAGCAGTTGAAAGAACGATTGTAACTAAATTCGTAATAAATAATGAAAGAATGTATCACATACACAGATAGATATTACTAAATGCAATTGTCTTTCATTTATAATGTATTTTTCATTGCTTATGTAAGAAGTTTCGAAATGACATTAAATATCGTCCAATATATCACAGTTAACACGACAAAAATAGCAAGCATGGTAGCATTAAATTGTGTGGCCACGAGCAAATATTCATTTGAAAACTATCTCATCGCCAGAGCAGCGGGAATAAAATCAGTATTGATGAAGCATCACACCTGTCATATATGACAGGGGATGGGAGACTATTTCCTGATTGAAATTAAATAGGTGAAACATTTGTAATGAAATTTATAACATTCATTACTTCGTGTGTTAGCGTCAAGTTTTCTTTATCGCATCTTCAATGAAAGCATTGAGGTTCCTTTCCTTTGCACTTTGCGACCAAAATAGTATGATATTAAGCGATAGGAAAGGGGCTAGTAAATATGCTGATGTGAGCACACTAAGGTTTTGCACTAAAGTTTTAAAAAGGAAATTGATCGAATTCAGTTCGAGTCAACATACATAAAAGGCATCTTACAAAACGCTTCAGCACTTGAATACTTTAATTTAATTCACATTATGAAGAACCTGTGAGAACACTTTTATTTACTTGATATGAGAAAGAATGTGTTAATTGTTCAAATGAACTACATATTTATAATATAAACTAAAGAGATTTGCATTGTAAACAATACATCGAGACATACGAACGATACATTATGACACGGTAGTATCGCAGTAACTGTGCTCTTATTTGGTCTAACTTATGTAATATGTGTCGTTTAAGACAGCTGAGACGTATAAGCGTACAATGAAACACAGAGTATTTTAATCCATTGTTAAATGATACTTCTATGGCAAAGCTATGCCATAATAAATGTTTATCCTACAATTATGTCACGCAGCGGCGTGTGGCAGCTGCTGAAGTGGGCGTGGTTCTTGGGGACGGTGACTAGCCTTGCACGTACACAGACTCGCACACGCACACAGAGTGGAGCAACTTTAACGTGGGTGCCGCCGGGTCCGCTCTGCTCTGCCCTGCTCCACTGCTGTTTGTCTGGCCGCGGCCTAACAGTTAGTGATGCCAGATATCGGGTTAGTAGTGTTGCCAGAAGCAATCTAAGCGCTGCTATTGGTCTGATGACCCTCCCTCGATTTAATAAAAGCCTGATTTGACGCTACCTCCTTTCCTCTACCATGTAAGACGGCTAGAGAAATCCTAGACCAAGGCAATGACGCTTTCAGCGTGATCATTAGTGATAGCTAATGTGCCGACAAAACTTTTTGCAGCACTGAAGCTGGGATGATGTTTCCACTGACCTGCCGGATGTTCGACGGAATCATCTTGAAGATGCAAGTTATTAAAATGAAATCTTGATATCTTGGTCATAAAGTCAACTAAAGTCTTGTCTTCAATGAGTTTCTAGTCGATAGTTGCACGTTTCGGTGGTTTCTCCTCACCTTCTTTTTCTGTCATAGCTGTAACCATCTTGTCCTTGATGTTGTCGCCAAGTCATCATCAAACAATACTAATGCAACCAACTCTTCAGAAAGGTACCACATATGTCAAGAAATAGTTAATTTTATGAATTTAATGAATCCATTAATAGATGGTGTCCTTTAATGACTAAATTGTGTTTGCTAATTTGTATTTTTCTACGCGTTTTCTTCGTGTTCTTGCTTCGTTTTTATTACCAGGTTGCAATGGTGTTTGTAGCACTTTATTAAAATTCATTCGTTGAAATTTTAGCACACAATAAAATAATGCGTATTCCAACAGTACCGGGGCATTGCTTCAAGATTTTGTACGCCTTTGCAGCCAATGGTCGTGTGTCTGAGTTGTGTGCTACATTTCTGTGTTTGAGTTGTGTGCTGATGTGTGTTGTGTTTGTGTAGGGTGTGTATCAGCGATTTTGGGATAGGCCTGGGAAAGAAGATTTAGGATAGACCCTTGAGCCGAAGGAACGTGAAAGCCAATGGTCAACCACATGAGGGTAATTTATAGCACACCACTTGAGCTTGAGGGCTTGAGAACGAACAACGGTCGGAGCGACAGGATGTCAACTCAGCAGGAGACCTAACACTCAGGCCTTAGAAAAAACGCTTGGAAAAAGATTGAGAGTGGAATTTACAGGGAAATGTCTCAACCCGCACCGTAAGAAGGCGGGGAAAGAGCGTTCTCACAGCCAATAAGGGACATCTACACTTTACGAGAGGAGAATGCGAGCTTCGGGACCGCCAATTAAACTGCCAAGTCAACACGTAGGAGTGGTTAAGGAGTTCACTTCTGGAGTTGTGAGGACGTCATTGGTCGAACAAGAAATAGAGGGCTGCCCTCAAGAACACTTTAGGTATAGCTTATGGAAAAGGGCAGTTGTACGCCGAGGA
Organism: Platorchestia sp. MABIK; assembly: GCA_014220935.1. Lineage (NCBI taxonomy): Eukaryota > Metazoa > Arthropoda > Malacostraca > Amphipoda > Talitridae > Platorchestia > Platorchestia sp. MABIK. The sequence goes on from JACJUY010006723.1 coordinate 37,465, forward strand.
CCGTCAGAGAAAGTGCGTCACAACCAAATGTTGACTGGAAAATACTACTTTGATAAATATGTAGATATAGCGTGCGTCGAAATATTCATATACAAAAAATTAAACGAGTTAAAATTGTTACTTTCGGTAATTAATATTTCTCTGTCTATTTACAGAAAATGAAAGGAATTAAATAAGACCGCGGTGGTCGAAGAAAAAAGAGATCAAACGTTGTTGGGCGGGTGAGAGTTTATTTTTTTTAACAGGAGATGATGTTTCAAATAAATGTGGTAAAAATTTCATGTCACAAGTAAAAACAAAATATTTGAATGAGCACGATTTGTGCAATTCAAAGTAATGATGTTAATCACTTAATTGTGCAGGCAGAGCGGCGCAATAGCAATGTTGACGTGCGGTGAGTCAGAGGCGTGATGAGCTGAACACAGTCGTCTAAAGTACACTTCCTGAACTGATGATATCCAGAGAATATGAACTGATACCAGTGTGAATGGATTTGTAACCTGGAGGCATGATTGTGGCCTACGCTGTTGGAAACGTAATGTAGGAGAAGTAGGATTTTGTCAAGTATTCTACGTGCAGTTAATTTTTTGAAAGGATATTGGCCGGCCAATTGTTAGGACAGCACTCGTTTAATTCACAATAATTGTCTCAATCGCGTTAATGTGCTTGTAATAGAGGGTAGTGTGTTTGAGGTAGTCGTAGGTGCACTAAGCCTGTATATGTTGTCGGATGGTAGCCTCATAAAACGTGTAATAGGATGTTCCACAGAATTCATAAATTATGTAACGACATCTCGCGTATCAAACACCTGATGACGTAAGCAGAATATCATCAAGGCAGATGCGCACAGAAACGCGCTGTTGTAAGTGGGTCTCTGCGCTTGGTGAGTATAGCCATTACTTTAGTATGTTCTAATTTATATATATTGAATCTTAATGCTTTGTGTATTTTAGTTTGCCTGCATTTTCTTGTGTATTTCATGATTTCATGGAGGTATGCCAAGTCCTAACTTTCGAGAATCCGGTCTCCTTGTTAATGTAAATTAATGAGGGGCAGGACCCATGCCTCGTGACACACTGTTGGCCTACAATCTTCTCCACCGTAGCATTGGATATGTCGGTATTAATCGTGTGGTACATCTGACATTGCTTCAGCAAATTCAGGTCCTTTCTCAGGGCTTTCGAAGCAATGCTGACTGTTACCCACGCTTCAACGTAGATACGGAAAAATATGCAGAGTTATCGCAATCCTCGATGCTCGCGGGCTGTCAGCTTGATCTGTGAGTGAAACATGCAGACTTAGAAGGCGTAAACCACTTTCGCCATCCACCGCGCGTGGTGTAATGCTCGGGGAGCTGCAAAGTCGATGACTCGGGGAGGGGCAACTCCAAGGAAGATGATAGTCAGTTCAAGGAGTTCTCTGTTTCATCTCCGAGCTGAGTGACTTTGACAGCTGTCTCCAAGATCTCCACCATCTCATCTTTGTAATGAACCACAGCGTTGGCCGTGTAATCTTCAGTTGACGAGTCTTCGATGTGGTCTTGTCAATATTAAGTCAACTCGTTTTGGAACGCTTGAACAATAGAACATCTAGAGCAGATGACGTCCTCATGGCTTAAGAAAAGGCTACTCCAGCAATCAACTCCGAAATATGATGACGACAAGTAATGTGCAGCGGTTCGTAACCGAGAAACTGTTCCAAAAGAATGCACATTTGTTTGTGCCGACCAGTATTAAAGCTGGTTGTGTCGAAGCACATCCTCTGGACCCTTTCCTCTAAATTCTAGTTTTCCAGAGCAGAAAAGATTTTTTCCTCTCCCCGATGGTAGATTTAGGCCTGCAAGAAGCTGTGATTAACCTTTACCTGTCATTAGCACTGCCAGTGCACAATGAAGAGGACATGTGGGTCAAACTTTTCCTAATTTTTTTAGGTGGATGGATTTCCGATGCTGCTCTAGTTGCCGTCTGATGTTGGATCGGTTCAGGTTTAGGGGCTGGATTTCTTGTCTCAAAGTGCAGGCAGGTTTACCAATTACCTCGACAGCAGCTCTTTCTGACATCTTCTTTCGGTCCAAAGTTACAGCAAGTTCTGGTGACAACACTTGTTGAAGCCCTCGTCTCGAACAACCTAGTGTCATGCAGCTGGTACTTGGGCCCGCAAGTGGATCTTTTTCATTTTCACTTATACTGTCACTTGTGCTGCTTTCTACCCCTAATAGAGACTGTAAAAAGTGGGCGTCCTCCAGAGCTCTCTTCCGCTGCTGCATAGTTTACTCTTCTCTTTCCCTTTTTCTGCCTTCTTTCTTCTTCAAGCGGACATCTACTGATACCATCACTCCAAAACGTCCAGATTCGCGCTGGGCGATCAGAAATTGCCGGTCTTCCTCAGGTGAGATAATCTCTAGCGCATTGGCGTGGCAATATCAAAAAATTATATACATGCCTTTGAAAGCTACTTCTTTACATTTTTGGAGTTGAGTTTGTCTTTCTGCGTTCTTCCTGATAGTTCTCTACTTCTGAAACAGTCCAGTTTCATTTTTAAACCATCTTGCTTGTAGCGAGTGGAAATTCTGGCCCGATCCCAAAACTCTACAAATTTTTCTACAGTCTTGGTAGCAGAAGTGTGGATAGTTCCATTCAATTCGTTATGACTATGAAGAAAGAAACACAGAATCTGTTTTTGGAGGGGAGTTTGAAACCTCTAAAATCTTCCCCATAATTTACAACGAGGAATCCTTTTGTACGTGTTTTGAGAGGCATCATACATTTCTCACAGTGACATCTAATTAACATTTATCTGTAGGAGAAATAAAATTGCGTTATTCAAAGACACAGGACAGTAACCAGTTTGTAAATAAATTTTGTTATCAATAGAGAGAAATAAAAGCAATTCTTAACTTCCAGTCACACCACTTTCTGGAGCAATACGTAGTACACACCCTCTCCCACAGGCACAACTAAACTGAAACGTTAAGAACTTCAGGCTGTATCTATATGTGTGCCTGTGGCCTGCTTGTAAAGTGCTCTTGTAAAATGTGTAGGAAAAATGTGTGTATCGTATACCTCATCTGAGAGGAACTTCGGATCCAATGAGCCACCGTTAAATGTTAATATATTTCAAGTGAATTTTAAACTTAGAATTTTTAACCAAAAGGAACAGTTTGTCAGGGTCAGACCAGTGAAAATTAAAAACTTAAAAATAAGGACAATCTTAATGTACATACACACACATTAGGGTGGCCTTTATTTTCCAGTTTTTTATTGTAAAACTGTTCCTTTTAGTTGAAAAACACTATTTAAAATTGAGTTGATATATATTAACATTTAAAGGTGACTCAATAGATCCGAAGTTCCTCTCAGATGAGGTATAGGATACAGACACGTAAACTGACCAAATCTTGGCCAGAAATTGACGCCGAAACTGTCCGTGATCAGACGATCCCTCATCTCCGTCAGGTTATCATGGAGAAAGGAAGATATATTGAATAATTCTTGAATGTTAATAAAGAAAATACATTTCTCTTTTATTTGATACATGAGTTGTTTTGATTGGCCTTCATATAACTGAAAAACCTGACTTTTATTAGTCCACACTTTGCTGGGCCACCCTATATATACGTACCATTGAAGATTTTAAGGGTTGCTGGGGACTGAAATGTTAACCCACATGTGACTTCCACGTTTTCCCTACATTTTCACGAGGAAAATTGAGGCCAATTCCTTGAAACATTTTTTTCCAGTTCCATCACAATTACCAGCTGCTATAATTAATCGATCGAAGTGAAGTAACTGAGCAGTGTGTAAAAACTTTTATTTTACACCGAAAAATGACCTGCTGGTGATTGGGACAGCTCTTGTTCAGATGAACTGGTCGGGGAATGTAAGAGCCCTAGATTCTCCGCAGAACTTGAAGAACAAAGCTCTGGCGTAGCGTTTCAAACTGTTAATAGAAAAAAAATTGATTACGCAACACATCCCTTCCTCGTGAGATTCAATCACATGGAGGAAATTTTTGCAATAATTTTTGACAAAACTTTCATTAGGGGTGTTTTCCAATTATTTGAAAATTATCCAGCTATAAGTTCCTTCAAGTTATGAAGGGTAACCGACACTTTTTTGAGCAAACTATAACATTAGGTCGAGACCGTTGAAATAAACATTCTTTATTCAATGACCGTGCTATCAAAAATACTTTGTTAAAGAGTTACAATTAAATTTGATTCATGCTCAAGATGAAATTATTCTCGGACAGTGGCAGGGCAATGAAATGTAGAAGTAAGGAAAGATTTTTTATTATGGACACAAGGAACAGCATAACTGCCTTAATTATTATGACCACAAGAAACAGATTTTTAAATTAGGTTAGTTCTTTGAGGAAACGGAAAAATACTCAAAATATGAATTCGAAGGATGCCCTATAGCTACAATTTCATCCTTCCAAACACATACCAGCTTGACATTTCGACTTTGATTCGCTCATACACAATTAATGAGCCTGAACTATGCGTACAAGAAATCATTATATCTTTTCACGTCTTACGTATAATGTATTCATTACCGCTACAAAAATTATAACAGAAGTCCTGACGGAAATCCCACGGAAAAACACAGTCTCTGCAATTAGATTTTATTCAAAACTATCGCTAGATTCCAGCCACCAGTGTGACGTCATGGCTGTGTTGCCACATCTAGGAGCAAGTCTGGAGTTGTAGGAGACATTGACGGGTTCAAAATTCACCTTAAAAAATCAAAACACAGGCGTTTTAATCGAAGATGGCGTCAATGTTCACCGTTTTCTTTTGTTGCTGAGGTGTCATCCACATGAATTTGTAGCACACCATCAGAACGTCAACGAGCAATTGTGTGTAGTATAAACGATTACGGGAATATGTCTTCTGGAAGGGACTTGATTTTCTTTTTTATAATTACATTCTCATAGGGAGTATAATATATATATTACAATATGAGCCCTTATAACGATTGGTGAACAGAGCTACTTTGATGCAAAACTCCAATACGGTTTCTAATTTAAGTCTGTTAGTGTTTCAAGAAAGTGAGCTGAACAGAACAAGGCAAACCCACTCGCTTCGTCTCATCGCTCACTCTTGTTCTTGCGCCGTGTTGTTTTTGTCTTAGCCCTCCCTGGGAGATCCTCCACCGGGTTTAATTCTGGAGGATTAAGATAGATCGGACTTGAGACCCTGATGAGAAAACGGAACTATTTCCACAATCCTTTGCAATACAAGGACGATATAGGTCTGAACAAGGCTCAGTTTTCTAATCGCACATGATGAAACTGTTCTAATTGAACGTTTGCAGTGTTAATGCCTGCTTCAAAATTAAACAAATCGATTCTAGGAAGCGTTTATTCACGACAACGCAGCCGTTGAGATTAATTTTTAGTTACTACGCAATTCCTAACAGAATTAACATGTCAATCAATATTATAAAATTGCTTATTCAATGGCTTTCAACGAATCGTTTAACATGTATTGTTTTCACTCAAGTTAAATCCGTATATTCTCCTGATCGAACGAGCTACATGGCTGTGAGAAATAGATTCGTTATAAAGCTCAAGGCCATTGTTCGAATAAGGAGTAGTGGTAGAGGGTTACGAATTTAGATTTCTTGCATCTCAGAACATTTGCAGGCAAACGAAAAAGTACTAATTGGACTTTTTAGGCAAAATTTCTCATAAGAGTAAGAAGATTTTTACTCAAAAAGGATCTTCTCATCACAGCCAGAATGGTCCCTAGCACAGAGTACGTTATGAAACTTTGAAAGATAATCATAGGACGTAAAGCTAGACAGAACTGAGATAGCAGTTGCTGAGCGAAACATGAGAAGATAAAAATCACTTTGAAGAACTAATGCGAGCTCTGCAAATGAGGCTTGGGAGGAGAAACAAGAGGGACATCAGTTGAAGGCAAAACATGAAACAAAAAAAAGTAAAAAATTAAATGAACAAGAGTCTATTTGTTCTATGCTGCCAACAAACAAAGAAAAAACAAATGGTTATGAAGTAAATTATGAAGTAAATGGACAGCAGTTGAAAATTTTGAAACAGAAGCGATAAAATAAAATAACGCATTGAGAGTACTGGAATATGAAGGAGAATTTATTATCCAAACTATTGGAATAAATGCTTACTCATTCATTTATTACTTACTTATTTATTAAACTGTGCAGAACCTACGACATCGTAGCAGGTGCTCATTAGTAGGAAAAGGAACTTGGTTCATCTTACATGTACAATTTACTTGCCTCATTGACACATTCAACACGACTCTATCTGCCCATTTCCTTGCGTTTCATCACAGTAACTAATAGATTTGTCATTGTAAAACCTGGAAAATTTATGGGATGGTAAAGGAGAACGTTCAATCAAGGATATGTTTTTTACTTTTTGATTCGTACAAATTTTGCGGTTACTCAACATGATACGTTGAAAACATCAATGTACAACATCATTTGATAATAAAGTTAGATTAAACTGCACAAGTCATCAACAGTAGATGTATTGCAGAATGCTGAGAAATATCACGGTATTATCAATTTGAATGGGGGAAACCCGGACGGAAGAATCATGCGTTCATTTAAGCCGATTCAGTTGCTGAGATGAAGGAAGTTTCTACATCAGTTATGTGTAAAATTTACAGTTCAACCCCCTTAGGTAGCAAACAATGAGGGGTGAATGCTGGCTATGATCAATCTCTATTTAGATGGATGTCCCAAAAATTTGCATTATGCTAAAACGACCGCTTATGTAAAAGCATAGGGATTCTTTTTACCACAGCCAGTTATTAAGAGCTTTGAATTCTTCTCCCGCAGAACTTCAAGAAAATCAGCATGAAGGGAGGGGAAAGACTACGCGACAGTGTTGAGTTTTTCTTCACATAGAAAAACTGACTAGCCTGTTTAATTCAATGGCTTTGTCTGGCGTCAAAATAAGCAGAAATGACTTGAATTTCAACACTTTTTCCGTCTAAATTAATGGCTCACTGTGCGAGTCCAAAGCGAGTTTGCTAACTGATAGTAGCAAACTGCTTTTAAACATCAACATTTACGAGAGAATGAACTTAATCCTGGTAAAACAAAAAAAAATTTTGTGAAAAATCCTCTTTAGTTCAGAAAAATAAGAAATGTTTACAGCTGGCCATAATCTGAGCGTTTGTTAATTAAATCAGCTACGAAACTCATTTATTTCTCCACCTTGGATGACTGAATTAGTGAAAGAAAATGCGCACGAATTCTAGACAGTTTCTATTAGAATTTAGAAGCAAATATTTTCCTAGTTGATATAAATATCATTCTCAATTGTATAAACAAGTACTAAATGCCGCGTCAAAGTGCAATGGGAAACTGTCTTTGTCATTAAATTAGTCCTAAGATTTAGCCTTATTGATTAGAAAAATTTATAGTGGAAAATTTTCCATGCTTGGTGAAGCAAATTATTCAATTGGTGAAACACTTTGCATTGAGGTAGTGACTGCGGTTCAGTGACTCACAATTCCTGTAACATAGGACTAGTGTCGTGCATTTCGTCTGTAACTGAAAGTCACAAACGAATGCTTGGCCACATTAGTGAAGTAGGGTAGGATTCACTAGGACTATATCCTTCTGTTAAATTATTTTTAGACAGCAATCAAGTTGCATTATGTAGAGGAAATAAGATTTAGATAAGATAGGTTACTTTATGATAAAGAAACGGTCAGCGACATTGTCTCAAATATTAATTGAAATAGTCGTTAAAAACCCTCGAATTCTTTGTATTTTTGCTGTAGAGTTTTTGTTACAACTAATTTCAAACCAAGGTTTAAACTTGGTTTAAAGGATTTTCATGAAAAAATTTAGCGGAAAGTCTTGGTGCTTAAAATTTATCTTAAATTAAAATGTCTGTTATGGTTTCGAATGGAGCTCAGTTGTCCTATCATTACATGAAAAATTGCAACTTCGATAAAAAGGGAAGAATTTGTTAAAAGTTAAAGAATCAAAAATGTATTCCTAAGCTAACCCAGACAGTGTTTTGATTATGTTATATGCTTGTGCACTCTGTGCAATACATGAGCCCTGAGCAATACAAAAATGTTTCAAAATTATTGGAGCCGTACATTTGTGAGGACATAAGTACAAATGTTTTGGATGTCAGTTTATATTACTAAAAAAACAAATGAAGTGTTAATTTTTTTATTCAGCCTACTTAAGAGCAGAAGATTTGCATAAATTTTTCTTCAGAGCTTTGAGTCTTGAAAACGTCGTCGTAAATCCTTACAGTTTAGTCATTTTCGTGGTATTAAAATATTGTATACTTCTGTTATTTACTCAAAATTTGAAGGAAAGGTCTTCGCAAACAATGATATCAGTTCAGCTGGATCTTTGTCACCGAATTTCACTTAATTGCTTGTCATGCGCAATACAATTTTTTTATAATAATTAGACAGATAACTTATCCTCGGCAACAATTTTAGGTTTCGCAAATATTTTCGAAACGTAGGTAATTAGTTTGGTCTTCATTTTTTAGTAAAATAGCTACTTTTATTTTTCCTTCTTGAAGCTTCACAGCCCACAAAAAACAAATTTGGTTGCTAATATACTCGTCAAATTTATCCCAATTTTGAAATTTCATCATCACTTATTTTCATTTCCATTAGACCGTGCGGTCAAAACTGGAAAACACCGAAAAATCGTTAAACCTCTGATTTTTAGAGGAGGAATGGAAGGCTAACGAGGATTCAAACGATAAGAGAAAACTCGCAAAAGCAGGCCTATTTACGGAAAATCAAATTCAAATCATTTAAATTGCACAAAATCACATGAATAATAAACAATTGTATATTGATGACTTCAGCCGGAGATTTTTATCGTTCTCGTAACGGTAAATAATAAGGTTATAGAGATTGGAAATGCAGGGGTTGGACAAAACAATGGAATCACCTAACATTTTGGAATCATTATGTTTGAACATGTTATAAACAATCAAATCTTCTTAGATTTCAATGTTTAATTGTTTTTTATTGTATTTACTTGATTTTCTATTTAAATTAACTGTTTTTTACACATTTCCATAATAAAAATTTAGATATACCCCAGGGTAATATAACCTAACAAAAATTTCTGACCACTCCGACTTTCAAAGAGGCCAAATTGTTGGTGCTCGTATGGCACGAGCTGGTGTAACAGAAACTGTTCGAATGTTCGATGTTTCAAGAGGTCCTGTCTCAAAAATAATGACTGCCTTTGGAAAAAATGAAAAACGTTTGCAGCAAAACGTATGTTTGGCCGAAAGTCGAAGTTGTCTGAGAAAGACCGTCGGACTCTAAATCGAATTGTTAGAGGGGTCGCAAGACAACGGCTCTAAAATCACTGGAGACCTCAATGATCACCTACAGAACAAAGTTTCTACAAAAAACTGTTCATCGCGAGCTGTTCAAATCTGGATTCTACGGAAGAGCTGCAATTCGAAAACCTCTGCTCTAAAAGACAAATGTTGCCAAGCGCTTAGAGTGGTGTAGACTGTAGAAACCACCAGAATCGGTCCTTAGAGCAGTGGAAAATGGGATTTTCTCTGACGAATCATCGTTTCCCTAACTTCCGACCACCGGCTGAGCGTACGTTTGGAGACAGCCGAAAGAAGCCTTTAATCCAGACTGCCTGCTCCCAACCGTAAAATATGGCGGAGGTTCTGTGATGATCTGGGGTGCTACTTCTTGGAAATCCACCGGGACGATGATTTCCTTTCATGGAAGAATATTATTAACAGTCGAAACTACGAGTATTTAGGAAGTTTGTTCGATTATTCTATGGTTCAAGTACAGTTTCCGAAGGTGAACGCCATTTTTCAAAATGATAATGCCTTAATCAATACAGCTAGAATTGTTAAAGAATGACAAGAGGAACATTCTAATGAAGTTGAGAAACTCACCTGCCACCACAATCTTCAGACCTCAACATTATTTAGTATTTATGGTCGGTTTTAGAGATTCATATATGAAGTCGATTTCTGCCGCCATCGTCTCTAGAAGAACTGGAGGGTTATTTAACCGAAGAATGGGCTAAAAGCAATTTGCAAACAATTCACAATTTGTATAAATCAATAGCTCGGAGAATTGAGGCTGCAAAGGCTGTAATCCTCAAAAAGTGGACCTACACCATTTAAAATATATTTTGTTGATTTTCTCAGGTGTTTCCACTATTTTGTTCAACCCCTGTGTGTTGTCACCAAAAATTGAGATCACAAAAAAGAAAGGCCGTTTTATACGTTGCAATGCTGTAATGGAAGAAATAATGCCTGGCAGATTTTTATTAGAAGTGCTTAAATTAATTCTCTTGTGAAACATTTGTTGGTAAATTGTTTTTATCCGTGCCAATTTAAAAGGGTGGTTGGAGATAATATTTTGACAGCTAGCGTGACAATTTGCTTGAATTTAACAATTATGAATGTCTATCTATTGGCTTTCATGACGTCTTTAAAATTTTACTCTATTGGGTGACTAGGTATTGATATAAACCGGAATGGTTTTGTAGTTAAATTTAATCATTGATCATGATCTAATACCTGGCAAAGATAAAATGACTATGAAAAATTGGTCAATGATAATTTCACCTATTCATTACAAGCCTTGATTATAACATTGCTCCAAATTGTAATTTCAAATGAAATGCTGAATTCGTAGATTTGTGTCAGGAAAAATATACTAATCAGATTCAAAATAAAGTTAAAGACATATCAAATTACAAAACTACAAAAACTTGTCATGAGAATAATTTTGCAACAATTATACTGGGTTAGATTGTAGTAAATTTTAATGCAGATTTTGACAAAAACCAGAAATGTTAATAAGAAATTAATTGCTCAAATAAATGACCATTTTATGTAGATAGCATGTGCAGTGGATTTTCAATTTCAATTTCTTTATAAAGGTAATTTTACATATATATTTTGATGAGAACAAGTGGAAAATTTTTAGTAAGTAGTTTTAATTTTAATTATCAATTGCAAGAAATTCGTAGAAAGAACAAATTCGATAGAGGGAATGTTTTGCTAATAAGAATAAGAAGTATTGAAAGATGTCAGCCCATAAATAGATATTTGTTGTTATTAACATCAAAACTGCACAGGCCTTGATGTGTGAAAAATATTTTAAGAAGCAAGTCATGAATGTTTGAAAGCAATAATATACATTTAGCGACAAAATGATTCGTACACCCCTCGACTTTCAAAACTTTCTAAAATTACTCAAAAACTATTGTTGCCACAGGCGTAAGATTTTTACAGGGCGGGAAACACTTATAAGTGACATTGATACGAAGTTTCTAGAACAAAACTATTTGCTCAAAAATTATTAAATGAAGCCTCTCTCATTTGACAAATGACTAAGAAATAAATTAAATTTTGCTCTTTCTT
>JACJUY010006724.1:0-29573 GCA_014220935.1 Platorchestia sp. MABIK
ACAGTGTATGTGCCCGTCGAAGTGACACTCAGAGTGTGGAAAAGAGTGTCAATGTACAAGCAGCTTAAGCCTCCCTATCCGCCACAAAGGCGATCCAAAGAGAGGAAGGAGGAAGGCATAATTTAGTGTGGAGTTTAAGAAACGCGGAATATATGCATTAAGGGCATAGAAACAGTAAGATAAGAAAGAAGATTTGAAAACAAAATCAAAGTTGAAGAAGAAAGTAGTAGGTGCTGAAAAATAGGACAGCAGTGAACCGAAAAAAGATGGTCTCAACCTAACAAAACCATTTTATTTCTACGAAAAGAAGACCTACCTAACTCTCAGCTCGGGCCCTCACATTTTCCTCCTGGGAGTACTGATTCCCATAGATACATTAGTTGTATCCCCCTGAGGGGTTTTCTGCCTGAAGCATGGCTAAAATTTATAGATGCAACGAAGAATTTCTTCAGCAAGTTTGACCCCGTGGAAGTAGACTGTCTACAATAAAATTAATGGCAAACAAGAACAAGCGCAAAACTGAAGAGGGAGAAAACTAAGCAAACTTTCTCTGAACCTTGAAATTAACAATTAGATCGTTAAGAATAAAATCTACAATTTGTTTTTTCTAATAAATAAAATCGGACACTTTATTTTCAACAACCTCAATACATGAAACTTTGTCTCACCATGGTAGCAGGATGGAAGCAGTTGCGCCGAATTGAAGCTTCTGCTGACGGCAATGCAGATGTAATTCGTGCTCATCTACGTCTGAACCAACTTCAGGAAATAATCACGTCCATAGCATTACGAATTGAACGCTACCTTAAAGTGTGCTGCCTTGATTGTAAATAGCTTGCTTGGGGTCTCATCATAACCTTGACAATTTAACTTGAAAAATGTGTCCAAGTAATTTTGGTCTGGAATTCGGAAAAAGTTGAACAAATAAAAATTTCGGTCAGTTTATCAATTCAAAATATTTAATATAGTAGATAATTGAAGAATGAATTCCTTTGCCAATTGAATTTTTCGCTTTTAACTTAACTACGCGAGACCCTTGTGGTGCTGAACAGTGGGTACAATTAATATCAGATACATGGTCAAAAGCTTGATTACCATAGTAACACAGCAGCGAAGTAGATTAGATCAACGATAAGTTAGTACAAGCCTTCCTAATCACAATAAAGGTGCTCCCAAGACAGCAAAAAGGAAGACACCAGTTGATGTGAAATTAAAAGAATAGGGAATAAAAGCACAGTGTGTATACACACGCCATGCGCATAGAAACAAGATAGAAAAGTTCATGGAACATTATATAAGTTAAAGAAAAATTAATAGTACTGAAAAAACTGACAGTAGTGAACAGAAAAAGTAAAAAACTAAACAAAAAAGGAAACCTTTTCTGTTTAAACAAAAGAAGCCACCCTAACCTTCAGTTCGAAACCCCGCACCTTCACTCGGGAGTGCATATTAGATTTTAGCTAACACGTTCACTGCCGAGGATTTCTTGAATTATTATATAAGAAAGTTTTAGCCTCCCTTTACCACGACAAAGACGTTCCAAGAGAGGAAGGATGAAGGCTCCATTTAGTATGGAGTTGAGGGAACGCGGAATCCATGCAACAAGGTGCATAGAAACAGTAAGCTAAGAAAGAAGATCATGAAACAAGAAAAAGTTGAAGAAGAAAGTAGTAGATGCTGAAAAACAGGATTGCAGAGAATCGAAAAAAATGGTCCATAACAAAACAAAAACTTATTCTATTTTAACAAAAAGAAAGTCAACCTAACCTTTTGCTCGGGCCCTCACATTGTCCCCCTGGGCGTGCTAATTCCCATAGACACAATAATTGTATCCCCCTGACTAGAAATTTCTTGAAAGGAGAGGTTGCGAGTAACAGTTTAAAGAACGATTTTACTGCTCAAAAAAAATTGCATCTTTACCAAAAAGTGTGAAAATGTAATAGCATGATGATATTTTACCTCGTGTACTTAAATCTCATCTAAAAAGATGTAGAAATAATCGAAATACTGTTCATTCACTTAGATACGTAAATGAGCAATTTGCCTAGTGGAACTCTTATGCCCCAATGGGCAGTCAACTGGTAAAGCCTCTTTAACTACAACTAAGACGCTCCAAAGAGAGGAAGGAGGAAGGCACCATTTAGCATGGAGTTAAGGGAATGCGGATTCCATGCACAAGGAGCATAGAAACGGTAAGTTGAGGAAGAAGTGTACGAATCTAGACTGCTGAAAAAAAGACAGCACTGAACCGAAAAAAGATAGCCCGCGACAAAAAGAAGCCTACCTGATCCCGAATTCAGAACTTGGATACCTCAATGAAGACAAAAACATGCGTATGAACAGAAGAATCACCAATGCATTTGACATAATCTTCCCGTTACACAGGAAAAGAGTAGGCATTGTTGTAGCATGGCCTCACGTTCAAGGAATTACATTCTTGAGGCACAGGGAGACCGGGGGGCCGCCTCATTCACCCCTGGCACCACAGAAGGCACCCCCTGGCGGTCCATCCTATTTAGATAAAGTGTCTGTCACGCGTGGAGTTCACTTTGGCTGTGCCGTGATGTGAAATTTACTTCTCAGGCTAATGGAATACCACTCATCGATGGTCACTCGGCAGTTAAAATTTGATGAATCAATGATTACGCATATTATGAACAAAAGAATAATTATTCAGAAGAATGAAAAAAGAGACCCATACCGTACATAGAACACGGATCGATTGCACGACGCACAGGCTCCCTCGCACCTCATTACTCAACACTTCCTGAATAAAGAACTCTCATGACGATCCAAGGGAGCTGGTACTGAGCACGGGTTTTGGCGGCGATGTGCAGCCAAATGATGACTTCACGTGACAAGACGCCAAGCACTCTTTTTAAGACAGAACTTCCTTCACCTCAGGCCCAGTCGTAGCCCATTTATATGACCGGGTCAAGGGGAAAAATATAACCCTAACATCTTTTTCCAAAGCAAAAATTTAAATTTCCAAACAATAATTGGTTTTAACCCCTAAAGACGCTACACTGGCGTTCCATCAATGCGTTTATGATTTATATATCAATCTTCTTTTAAAACTGGAGTGCAGCACAAAAGTACAACATTTTAGTGTTTTTTAAACGCAGCTCAACACTTCTCGAAAAGGAAAGCTTAAGCATCTCAATGCAACAAAAAGTGACATGAGAATAAAGACTAAAAGATGAAGACACTCGAAGAGGAGGTCGGTTGCACGATACGCTGACCTCCTCCACGAGATAAAACAGAAGTAAAAAATGAGAAGTAAAATGAAAAGTTAAAAAGTCCTCTATCTACACATCTAAGCCCGCAGCTGATTCTCGTAATAAGTATGGCTGATTGTGCGGAGCTTGGGTGACTGCTGGAGAGCGCTAGTTCCTAAGATAAACAGACGAGAACAGACACTTTCAAAATACTTCCTCTTTAACTTTTTCAACTACATAATATACAAGCCGTTGAAAACCTCGAATTGATCATGAGATTAGAGAATTGAAGTTAGCCACCCCTCTCACCTGAGTATAGTTCAGGATTCCTACATATTAAGTCTCCAAGATGCGCTCTAATTAAAACCCTAACAGCACCTAAGTGAACACCATTTTGGGGATTCTTACTTGAAGAAACGCCGTAATTGAGCAGAGTTAAACTCACAAACTTTAGCATGAAAGGCAATTGGTCTAATCACCAGAGCACAGTTTCTATAAGCTACATTAAACGGGACACAGTTAAAAAACCGCGCAAGAAATTGGGGGCTGAACGTGAAGCTCAATGTTTTCAATTTACACACATCAGCGGTGTTTACGAATAAACGGAATATTAGTTACGGCAAATGGAAACACAGTCACATTATGACACTTTATGGAACAGGAAGAAACGATCTTCACACACAATTCTTTTAAATCTTCTACGAACATGGAAGCAAATAGTAAGATATAAATAAAGGAAATTAGAATTATTTGAGAAAAAATAAGAATTCCACACCTGAAAAAACTTGACATTGTGTTCTTACCCATGATTTAATTCAACAATTTCAAAATAAACACAAATTTAAAATTTGAGTTCACTCAATATCATTGAGTATCATATTTTCAAAATTTATTTTCTGAGATAAATAAATATTACTATTTCACAACCTCATACCTATTAAACAACTCAGTTGCTCATTACCCAATAATTGCATTAAGAAGTCAAGAAAAATCAAGCTATTTTTACATGAAGCAAAATATCATGAAGATAATCAACAAGAAGAATATCATTGGAGTAGGAATAAAAACACCGTGAATAGAACAGAGGTAATGAACACTTTTTGAAATAAGATTAAAAATTGTTCAAAGAGTAATACTAAGCGCAGAATAAACTGGAATGAGATCACCAAGTCTTTCCCAATGTAGGCTAAGACTGGAAAAGTGTCCACGCAGTAGGAATAAGAACAGAAGTTTTTCAATCGCCTCAATTGATGGGACATGAGCTTGTATCATAAACTATATACGAGTACATGTCTGAAGTATGGTTTACTACCAGAGAAAGTTTTAACCTCGTTGGTAGTTATTCATTGGAGAAAATAAAATTAAAAGTAATGGTGCATACAAAGTCCGTTCACTTATGTTCCCTACATGAGAGTTTTCCCATACATTGAGTTAAGGGAAAATTATTTACAGAGAATGAGCAGAAGTAGAGTCAAAACTTTGGGCTTGCCGACACGAAAGCATCGCCAAACGTTAGGTCGCATACATGCTTACACGGCCTCACTAAGGTCTCACGAGTGACCCTATACTTAGGCAGCAGTGGAAGTCAGATGATTTTGAAAATCATAGACTTTCAGCGTCTCAAGCGTCACTGTACGAGCTAACGTCAAAAATAACCCATACGCATTCAAAAAATGGCACAAAAATCAAAATCATGACTTACAATCGACGAAAATGTCACACTCACGGACAGACAAGGAACTAACCAACTACAACGCTAAAAGTAATGACTGATACCACCAAATTGACTCACAAACTTGACCGCATCTGGCGGTTATCTCTCGTCACACTCAATTTCAAAATGATGACATAAGGTCACACCACAACAGCAGCTCCAAAAATGTTACCGTTGTAAGCGCATGTCACCAAGTGACGCACGATTTAGCAATAAAATACTGAGGCGTAGTTAATATAGAATACAATTCTGCTCATCAGTTATTCGACGCACAAGTAATTTTGATAAATCGGTAATACGCTGACTTACCTTTTACACATACAGTGCTGTGAGTTCAACATCCGGATTATGTAAATTTTATTTTGACTGTGGTACGTGGAGAAAGTTTACGCGAGAACGACGTATCATCATCTGGGGAACGAATAATCAATAATCACCACTTCACTAGAATACATGCAAACAGATTAAGAAATTAATAACAAGTGAAACCTACAGAATATTTTAGGAGAATATAAACCCAAATGACTGAGTAGGCATTAACTTCATACCACGTAACAGTCACGCCTATGTATCAACTACTTTTTCAACTATCATACTATGCAAAATTTGGTATGGAACACAAAAGGATTTATTACTTTTGATAATAAAAAACGGCTCCTGAGTTATTTGAACTCCATCGGTTTCATTTCATCTTACTCCGAAGTAATTTACATACGCACGCCTTGAAAAATTTGTGGACAAACGGTCTCGTTATTCAATCCAAATCTTTTATTCAATCCAAATCTTTTATTCAATCCAAATCTTTTATTCAATCCAAATCTTTTATTCAATCCAAATCTTTTATTCAATCCAAATCTTTTATTCAATCCAAATCTCCAAACAATATTCCTAAGCTGTTTTTCATTTCAAACGGTCTATACTCGCAAAGGCAAGAGAAATTTTACTTTCTCTTCCAGTCGTGGCATTAAATCTGAAATGAAACATTTAGAGATCATTTTCCGTTAAAAAGTGATTTCAAATCAATTTGCAAAAAATTATCGCGCTACACCAGCTCAGTCAAGAGCAGCTACAGGAAATCATCAATGCAACAGCAAAAACAAGTTATAAGATTAACTTTACATACAAGTTAGACGAGCAAATTCTGCATCTCGATGCGACACAACACATACACCAAAGGGCAAGTTATTACCATCAAACAAGTAAGCCACAGATTCTACCACTACTGATACAACCTATTTGAACGATTCTTAAAAAGCATTTAATGACAGCAATAGAAGCAAAAACCTATGACGCTAGCCCTAAAAATTAGGGTCACAAGACAAAATACGATTATCAATTATGGTTTTAAGATTGCCGCTGTTGGCAATTTGCCCTTCTTTTTAAGTGACTTTGACTTCATGTTTGCAGCTCACCGTTCGTATCAGACATTTGAAGCTATTACTACTGTCAACTCTCTTTCAATTTCATTACATCAGCCGTTTAAAACTTCGTCAAAAACAAAATTTTTGCTAAACTTGACTTATAACATAACTGTCTTTAGCCTCAAAATCTCTCGATATCATGAAGCACGGAACCGTGTACTAATGAAACATTCTACTTTCCAAATCGTCATTTTAATTAATGAGCAAATAATGGTCATGAGGGTGAGCTGAAATCTCGCCACCTTATAATCAGAAGAATTCACATTCAATGGTTACCATGGAGCGAATACGCAATCGCATATCAGAAAATTCATTGAATTAAGTTCCATTAAAACAAATCACTTAAAATAATAAATGCACACTCATCAGTGAAACATCCGAGCACGAGAGTTAGAATATTATTGCACACGTGACAGAATCATTTTCCAGGAGCTGCATTGGAGCAATCACAAAATTAGGGTTGGTCGGGCCATCCAAGGCAGCGACCACAACCAATAGCATGCAAGTAAATCGTACCAGAATTGTGTAAGCACGCGGAACAACAATCAACAAATTTCTAGTTGCCCAACTATGAAATGCGGTGGACTTATTCAGAAATGCAATGAATAGAATACATGAATTAATTGAACTGAGAATTGAGATTAGTCAAACAGTATATCCTGACTCGCTTATGCAAAGAAACTGAAAATTTGGCGTCGTGATCTAAATATCCGAGAGGTTTTGTAACTTCAATGTCTAAGATGTATTCGGCAAAAGCACGTTAGGTATGCAGACGATACTTTTTGGAATCTTGAACATGATATGGGTAACGTAGAATACGGGATGTAAACTACTACAAAGTAACAAGGAGTATAGTCAGGTGGAATTTCCCTAACGTAACAAATAAGCCTTTCTTAACCAGACACCTTGCTGCTGCATATTAGTCAATTAGTACGTATATTGACCAGAAATAACTAATCAAGTATGAAATTGTTTCAGTGATGATGCATGTTCCATCGCCAATTATTTAGCTAAAACTGTTCGTCACACTCAGTATAACATGTACTTGTGGCCATCATGGTATTGCTGGTAACAACTGTCTATCTAACCACGATGGTCAGAGCCTGATTGAAAAATAGGGCAAGCCACCAAAAAAAGCAAGTTTTAGATTAAAAAGATGGGTCCTAAAAACTGGGGACGATGGAGAAGGTTCTATTTAATGAATGACAGAGGTGGCTGATTGATCACCAGTTGCATTAGCAGTGAGCTGCACCGCACAGAGGCAGGTTCACTATTGTGGTGAGGATCACTACTGAGGCGGCTGCTGGCGGTTGGTTCTCTGCTTATCGAAGCGCATTTCCATCTCCTCGAGTACACGCGGCGTGTAGCGAACCACGAGCTTCACGGACCCGCTCGCAGCCTTCAGCAGCTCCACCGCCCGCTCGTGGTTCTCTCCCTCCACGCTCTGAAACGAAATTGTTTGAGTCTTTTTACCAGAACGTCCACAGTTAAAAGTGTTGGCGCGTAATACTTGGAGTAAATCGACTGTTGAAAGTTTTAGCCTCGAAATGCTGAGAGTAGAGCAATTACAATAGTAGAAAGATTGAACAACGCTGCCCAACCGTAACAAAGGTATCTCAAAGAGAGGAAGGATGAAAGCACCATTTAGTATGGAATTTATGGACTGCGGAATCTACGCACAAGGTGTGTTCCCACACAAAACCTCCAGCGCATTGAAGCGGTAAATTGAGAAAAAAGTTAATGAAACAAGATAAAAGTGGAATAGAAATTGTAGGACCTGAAAAATAGAACAGTGGACCAAAAAAAGATGGTGCGTGACAAAATTCTTACTATAACTATCGATGATCTACGATCAAAGAAAAATAGGAAGCAACGCCAAGAACAGGGAGAAGAGTTGGCCAGCGCATAATTCCATCAAGTACTAAAAGAACCACAAAAGCTGAAAACTTCAAAATATTTATCGTCAGTGAGAATCTTCAAACGTCTATAGTCTTCGGAAACATCGACTTGTCAGGACGCCTTCGATACAACGCGGGGACGCCAACAGAAGTTGCCAAGAAGCCCAACTTTTAATTTCATATTGTATTCTCTTAACGTTAATATTGCTCAAAGGGGGATTTTGGTACTACTATATTTACAGAATTAATTATCGATTTATTTGATTTGCTTAGGAAATAGCTTCTGTGAGTATTTCTCGTATGTCAATCTCATACTTAGTATTTCACGATATTGCGGGTGGACGCTTTCCCTGAGGGAGACGCCCGAGAGTGAGGGACAGAGGGAGGCCATGCAGTCAGGGCGAACAGGTCTAAGAGAGAGGGCACGCGTTCGTGGGCTTCGGCCTTGCGGCTGCCTGCGCTCAGCACATTAATTAATCCAAGTAAAACCAAGAACCATAAACTACCAATTTCACTTTTTATTGAACTGAACTCTAACCACCTAAAGTGAGACATAACATCCAGTTTAATTGGGATAGCCTAAGCTAACGTCTTTACGCCAACGCCGGCCGCGATGGGCACCGTGATCCCGGCGAAGGGGCGACGCCATTACGAGAGATTCGCCCGCCAACAATCGCTCCAATACGAGATGAGTAATCCCATTGTTATTCTGTGCCCATTAAACTTCTCACTTTCATTCCTCTAGGTATACAAGATGCGTAGTTGGATCCGTAGTCGATAACACTCATAAGGTAGAAATGTGCTTCTCATTATCCTTGCCTTATAGTAGAAGAGAAAGAGAGGGAGAGAGACAAAGAAGAAAACATTGATTTAAATATTATATTTATTACAGCCTTAAAACACGGCCCTGGCTTACGCTTGCCGAAGACAATTGAATTTGATCATGACGACGTTTAAAATAAAGTATTTATCCATTTAATGTAAAATAATCCTATTTGGGTGGTGGCAGGCTACTGTTTCGACTTCTTGTGATTAATAACGAATTAGAAAAGATCTTTCCGACTTTTGAATTAGGAAATAAAATAAAATGGCAAAAGAAAATGTTACGACGATTAACAACACAAAAGATCTCACGCACGCACGAGCAACCATTACAATAAAACCCTATTCTATTTCCAGTAAAGTAAAGCCACCACGTCACCATTTCCCCTGGGAGTGCTAATTTTCATTAATACAATAGTTGCATCTACATGAGGAGATCGAAAATCGGGATATTTGGACAGAATTTTTACCATTAAGAAATTTAGTAACGTCTAATCACTACAAGAAAAGCGATTTTATCAAATACACTTGAAAATAAAATATTGATTCGCATATCATTACACACGAGGTGTGATCAAAAAAGCATCAAGGCTGTAGGTATACAAGAAAAAAAAACATTTAACAGTTTTGCATTCAATATTTTTCGAAGCAAAGCTCCTCGGAAGCTACACGCTCAATTCAGTATCGTTTTAATTTATGAATGGATTCCTGAAACTCTTTTTTAAATAGACTCAACAGCTGCCTCTTCGTAGTCATTCGATTGTTAAACATCCTGAAATTCTTCTCTCGAGCAGGATTTGATTTATGGAAGGATCAGATTAAGTTATTTGAAGCCTCCGTAACCACAACATAGATGTTCCCAAGAGAAGAAGAAAGAAAGCACCAGTTAATATGAAGTTGAGGGGGGCAGGGAATCTATGCACGCACTTTGTCCATATACCCTGTGCATAAAAAGCGCAAAATTGAAAGAAGTTTGTGAAATAAGATAAAAAGTGGAAAAGAAAGTAATATATACTGAAAAACAGAAGTGAACCAAAAACAGATAGTAACAAAACAAAAAATCTATCCTACTGTAATATAAAGAAGGATAATAAGAACATAGAGCACTTATTTCGCAAATGCAAATGATAACCGATGGTGCACACTAATATATCATAAAGCTGCTAAGAGAAAATCATCGTTGAGACTTGCGACTAACTCAGTCACGCATCTTACAAACTACAATAAGGCGTCAGTGATATGAGCGAGGAGTGAGCCGGTTCCTTTTCTCGTGTTAGGAGCGCCAATGTTTACTAAGGGAACGTAGGCAATAGTAGAAATGAACCACAAATATTCAAACATACAATATCAAAACAATTTTTTCTTTGATGCAGATGCCCCATTGTGTATAACATTCATTTACTACTAAGTATTTAGCTTAATAAAACAAACAACTTTAACCACTATAACTTTGTGAGTAGACAATACTCATGGTTGTTGTCTTTGAATTTGCGGAATTCGATTCCATAATTTTCCTAAAGAAGAAATCACTGAACATACAAGAAGGAAATAAACTTTTAAAATTCTAGTATACAATACTTTTAAATTCTAGCAGATATTTTAATGCACTACAGTTTCTAAATGAACTCAAATTCTACTCACTTGAGTAACAAAGGTCAGTCACACTACCAATAAAATTAAAGCAATTTAAAAATAAAATGGAACCAAAGCTTAAAAGCCCAAAACAAGAATCTTTTTCAAGAACCTATTTTTAGAAAGAAGAAAAACTTTTTTGTGCAAAACCGAGATTTTGCCATGTTATTTTAATATACAGTATTTGAAGGGAACTCATTACAAATCCAATAGCGCTACTTGAGCAGGGAATAAGAAGAGACCATCTCAGACCACTCCGTTGACGAAGAGGGGCTGGTAGAGTCTTAGTTTTAACAATGAGTTTTTGAAAGGAACACAATTCCAACAGCGATACTTGAACTGGAAATAAGAGCATATCTCTGACCACTCCATTGATGGAGAGGACCTGGTAGAGTGTGCTTGAATAATCAGTTTTTGAAGGGAACTCATCACAAATGCAATAGCGCTGCTCAAGCTGGGAATCAAAAGAGCCACTGACCACTCCGTTGACGGAGAGGAGCTGATCCCCGCGCTTGAGGCCGCCGTGCCGGTCGGCCACACCGCCCGGGATGATGCGCGAGATGTAGATGGGCGAGTTCTGCTCCCGCCCGCCCATCACGTTGAAGCCCAGCCCCTCCTCCGTCTTGGGCAGCTCCACCACGCGCGGGTGGGCGTGGCCTTCGCTCGCTGCGAACGCCGCGACGGTAGCCTGCAATCCAGGTTTTCAAATTGAACATTATACAGTCAGAATTTCAGATTATTTTTTTTCTCTTCTTCGGTGGTAAAACGAGTAAAACATTTTGAAAACTTTCAAATGAATGTGATTAGATCTGAAGTTCGTTTAAACCTGCTAACCGCAGCAACGGTGTTTAACATGTTCGTCACCAATTGAACCGCGGATGTACACAGAGGAAATTTTCATAGTGGCGCTGACCGACCCGTAGTCACAAATTCAATTTTTATAAATACTTAATCAAAGCCAATGAAGGCATGATTCACTTAATGTTTGTTTTTAAATTACTTATTTTAATTGAATACTGACCTTCAGCTTTACCCCCCACAGTTAACGTATTAAAAAAGAAAAAGGAGGCACCATTTATTACGGAGTTCAGAAAAAGGGGAATCTACGCACAAGGAGTGTCCACACACTCTGCGAATAAAAAACAGCAAGATTGAAAGAAGTTCATGAGAAAAATATAAGTTAGTGAAGAAATAACAGACACCGAAAAAATGGCAGTATTTATAAAAAAAAACAGCTGAGAACCGAAAAAAATGGTCCGTAACCAAACAAAAAACGTATTATATTAAAACACAAGTGAGGCCTACCTAACTTCCAGCTCGAAACTTCACGTCTTTTTCCAGGGAGAGCTACCCATTGATACAATTGTTCGATACACTTGAGAAGCTAGTAAAGTGAAAAAGAAAACTATCAAATTCTGTCAAGTATTTACGGAATAACGGTCTTCAGAGGTTAGTTTGGTAGCTTTCAATATTACTCGGAAAAACGGTCAGGTACAAACTCGAAAGACTTTTACAAGGAAATATCGGATAGTAACTGAAAGCTTGGAACTCGTAGCGCCTCACCGACAGCCTACTAAGTGTCGACACGCCAACTCATGGCGCCACACCGACACACTACACAGAGCCGACACGCCAACTCATGGCGCCACACCGACACACTACACAGAGCCGACACGCCAACTCATGGCGCCACACCGACACACTACACAGAGCCGACACGCCAACTCATGACGCCACACCGACACACTACACAGTGCCGACACGCCAACTCATGGCGCCACCCCGACACACTACACAGTGCCGAACATCAGGCGCCAGGCAAACAACAAACATTGATCAACTAATCGTCTTACAGCGGCGTGACGGCTGAATCGAGCGCGGCTCAAAAAATAAGCAAGCATTTAAGGCCAATCGATGACTGCGTGATCAGTGACAGGTCACGCAACAGAACATGGCGTTAACTGTCTTCTGTTACTCAGAAACACAACTGCGCTTGAAAATATTTTTGTGCCCATACGTTGATAATGGAGAAAGCTTACACTGCCTCACAACAGCCCATACACAATTTCGCTTATTGGGAAGAACGTCACAAGTCGAAATTCTTGATTTTCAAGAGAAGTGATTTTAACTTTGCTAACTGCTTTACGGAATTAGTTTTGATCGAAAAAAAGAATCCTTCCTCTCGGTCAATCTTGAAGGTACAGTTATGACGGTTTTAGCAAAATACGTAGAATGAAATGCCGAATTAACAGTATGGATAAGTCAATTTTCTAAAATTTTGAGTTATGACGTTGTTGATCCCAATGAGCGATGTGTGTGATGCGCCAAGCAATGGGATCTGAAAATACACGAAAGTTACTTTTCTTTAGGCGAATGATCGTCAGGAACTTGAATATGAAGAATGCACCGAGCAGAATTTTCCTACATAAAAATGAGTATCTTTTTTTCCAGTCTCAAAGTTCAACCAACTAAAAAGTAACTGGGTAAAAATTACTTCATTACTGGTGCTGTTACAGAGTCAATGCAACATCTCAATTGCGTTTCAACATGTTTTGAATATTTCGCAAACAAAATGTCACGAGATTTGAGAATTTTTATACACGTCTTTTTCCTACCCTAAAACTAAATATACATCTGGCTGTGTCGCATGACGACTTAGCCATTCTAGAAGATAACCAAAAAAGTTCTGTCCGTTTTTATTAGCCATTGAATGAATTTGATATATATGAGCAATGCATGAAGCAATTGTTTTCAGATTTAGACAGCCGAAAGTAGGAACATCAAAGTTATAACACGCGCACCGTGCTTGGCCATCAGTTACATAAGCCGGACAGCAGTGGAGAAGGATGGAAGTGTCTACATATCTCGTTCAGGTTGTTTGCTCTACGACTTCAAAGTGAGCTTATCAGCAGCTGCATCAAGTCGCCACATATGCCAAGCGTTTGGGGATAGTGCCGTGAATGAACGTACTGCAAGGCGTTGGTTTCTAAAGATTTAAGTCGGGAGATTTGTCCCTCCGTGATGAGCCTCGCAATGGATGACCACAGGTCTTGAATGACGGAGTCCTGAATGCGGCCATTGAACAGGACGGTAGTCTAACGTGTGGTGAACTTGCAAAACAGTTAAACGTTTTCTATGAAACAGTTAGACTACACCTGCATCGCCTAGGTAAGGCGTAGTAACTGAGCAAGTGGCTTCCGCATACGCTGTTGGAGGTACAAAAGACAACGAGGGGTAGCCTGCGTATCACAGTATTCTCGCCACCGTACCGCATCCTTATTCAATCGAGTCCTTACCAGTGATGAAAAGTTGGTTCTGTTCAAAACTCCCAAGCGTTCTACACATTGGTTGTCACTTCAGAATGCTGTCTCTCACACCGCAAAACCGCTTATGCACCCACGGAAGATAATGCTTTGTCTGGTGGGCAGGTCGTCAAGTGGTTCATTATGACCTGCTACCAACGGGCCTAACAGTCACTGTAGACTTACACTCGCAGCAATTGGAACATGCGCAACAAGCATTGCGCCAGAAGGAGCCAGTACTGGTGAATCGCGAAGGTGTGCTTTACCTCCATGACAACGCCAGGCTGCATGTCGCGAGTGGCCAGGGATTCCATACAGCAGCTTGGGTGGGAGACAGTGCCATCCACCTTATTCACCTGACCTTGCGCCACCCGATTACCACCTCTTCCACTCCATGGGTAATCATCTTTGTGGGAAATCCTTCACCAATGAAGCAGATTAACGACAAGCCCTAACGGACTTCTTTGCGTGTAAAACCCCAGAGTTTTACAGCAAGGGGATTGAACAGCTGAAGACACGTTGGCAGAAGGTGCTGGATGCCGATGGCGATTACTTCGAAGACTAAATATAAGTCACACATACTGTGAAGCGTTTTCTTTTAAAAACGGACAGAACTTTTTGGTTACCTTATAGTATATTAGAATTGCCCCAATACCGTGGAGTCAGCTACCGTAGCGGAAGGCCTTTGACCTAACCGCCTTCACAGCGCGTAGTGTTGCGGCCATATAGCAGAAGACAGTTTTTCTATCTTACACAGTGCCTCTCATGATTTACACTTACGCATTTTAGAATTGCTTTACATTTCGAAAGAAAAACCGGTCCTCAATAGTACGAATAGTTAATATCCTCTTTAAATTTATGGGTAAATTTTAATGTGTCTTAGTATTTTTAAGAAATGACTGAACACTTTCTTTTTTATGAATTTTTTGGACTACCTACTTAAATTGGAGCTGGTCCCGAAACATTTTATAGAAGATGCTTAGTAATTAATTTATATTCAAACCTTGCAAAATTTTTAATACATTTGATTTCAATGCTCAGCCCATTCATTGTCAAGTTCTTAACAATCTGGAAATAGTGATAGAACGTAAATAAATTCTGAATAGGAGGGTGGGGGAGTCTGTTTCATTTCGTTTTTTTTCTGCCTTATCACTGGCATGCACCCCTCACTAGCATAGACATAGTAAATATAAAAGATCAGATTATAGGTTAGTTTAAGCCTCCCTAACTGCTACAAAAAAGGCGTATCAAAGAGAGGAAGGCACCATTTAATACTGATATTAGGGAATGCGGAATCTATTTAGAAGGGGCATAGAAACAGTAAGTTGTGAAAGAAGTTCATGAAAAAAAGATAAAAGTTGAAGAAGCAAGAGGTAGGTGCTGAAAAACAGGACAGCAGTGAACCAAAAAAACTGGTAATTAACACAGCAAACAATATTCAATTTCAACAAAAAGAAGGCCTACCTAAGGGTGCTTACACACCAAAAGACTGAAAGCGAGAAAGCAAGTGAGAGAGAAAGATGTCAGGCGAGATCTATCACACACCAAAAGACAGCCAGCTGGCTCCTGATGTCATGGAGAGAGGTCTATAACAAAAACAAGCGGTACAAGCATGTGTTTCTTACGTTGAATTTCATTCCTACTTCATCCCATTACTTTAAAACATGTAATCTGTCACTGTGCTTTGGATCTTTTGAGTTCAAAAGGCACAATACACCATAAACTTCGAATATAAGAAGTTCAGTCTATGCTCGAAGAATTGAGCAGAACACCTCCCTCGTCGACATCTCACTGCACACTGCCAGAGGCTGCCCGCTGCAGCTTTCAAACGTGAAACTATCTTCGAGTCGCTTTCTCGCTTCAGCCAATCTTCAGACTTTCTCGCTCGCTCACTTGCTTACTTGCAGTGTATGCACTCGCATAGGAACCCATGTTAAGCAATTCAAGCTTGCTTGCTTTCTCGCTTGAAATCTTTTGGTGTGCAGGCACCCTAACTCTCAGCTCAGGCCCTCACACATTTTTCACCTGGGAGTACTAATTCCCATAGATACAATAGTTGTATCCCTTGAGAGGTAGTAAATATAAAAAAAGACAGCATGTTATAAGAGATTTTTAAAAAATTGCGCTGAAGATGAACACCAATCCTTTCCGGATTTTTTCAATAGTGTCATTCTTACATCACGTTAGTGGTTCTGTTAGCTTAACTGAAGGTTGAACTTTAGGCCCTTTATAACCTCGGGTAAATTTTTTCCTGTTCTCATTTATGTGCATTGTGTAGGTGACAAAATTTCATATTACTTGTTTGCATGACTACCCAAGACAATACAACACAAATCTTTAACCTCACAAACTAAAACAAATCTACAAGGTGCAGTAGCCAAACTTATAAACATCAAAATACTTGAAATTTTACAGAAATCCCTAGAGTCAATAGCAGAAGATAGAGGTGCACAAAAATGAAAAAAATAATTCCAGTACCTCACCAAGTAAGACTACTGCTGTGCAGCGGACGAGGCCTCACTAGAACCGTCACGTCAATTAAGGAAAAACATAATGAACAACAAAGCAACCAACCAACAAAGCAACAATAACTCCAACTCCACGCACAAGCCAGGTAATGAGAATGAACGAGAAGGTGCGATAAAAAAGGAAATAAAACAGTCTGGCTGCCACAGAGCTCCGGGGTCTGCGCATCTAACCTTCACGACTCAAACACAACAACCACCAAACACAACAACCATTGCGATATGAACCACCGGTGGGTTGTGCATAAAGTTTTACCTGCTGTGAAATGACCTATCAATGAGTCATTTGAAAAACTTTTAATTATCTGTTAAAATTAGTGGTTATTTATAAAATTTCTAACAACTTGTGAACTTAAATTTGAGTTGAATACTGGACTTTTACTTCATCACAGTCAATGTGTTTAGGGGGACATTTACCGAAAATCAACGAAGTGGCTGTAACGTTTGTTGTATAGGATTTATTTCTATGAAAAGTGACATACGTTTGTATTTTTGAAATTAAATAGGGGTCGTCTCTATAACTTTTTCCCATTTTTGACATAATTTCGGAGACAATGAGGGAAAGAGGGGGTAAATGGGGGGGGGGGGGGAATGGGTACTTTTCAAGACATCTTCTCAGAAAGTACTTATCATAGAGCAGCGGTTTTAACCTGTCAGGAATTTCCAACTGGTGGGGAATGGCGGAATTGCTAGGTGGGGAATCTCGTGCCTTTGTTTTCACCCCCAAAACTTTGATAGTATTTTAAAATCTAATACACTGCATCCAAATTTTGACTTAATTTACAAATCACAAGCATTAACAGACTGTTTTAATAACAAAAAACAACCATAATGAGGTATTGTTTGTCATGTTTGGGTAAAAGTGACAACACTGCTGAGTTAGGAATGTCACAGATAAGTAAAAGGAAGATGCTGTGGTGGGGAATGGAAAGTTGGCTTACTAAAAAGTGGGAAATTGGATAAAAAAGGTTAAGAACTATTGTTGTAGAGTAATGATATAGGTGTCATTGGATGCGCAAAGAGTTGCTTTGCTGCATGATGAGTCCGGGATTATTTTGATATTCATAATAATTTGAGTAACATAGGAAAACTTGATGTAAAGAATTACAGATTTGAAGATATTAATTAATGTTTTTACAAATACAAAAAAGCAATGACGTTCCTTCTATGGGATGTCGATCTATGAAAATTGGCATACGTATGTAATTTTGAAAATAAACAGTGTTTATCTCTAAAACTTTTTCCCATTTTCACCATAATTACAGAAATAATGGAGGTAAATGCTTATTTTTCAAAATCTATCTTTTCCGAGTTTTTATCGCAAAGCAATGATTCAGGTATCATTGGATGCACAAAGAGCTGCTCTATTTACTGATGTAAGACTTTTCTGAATTCATAACAATTTGTGGTTGCATTAAAAAATCCCAAAAAAAAATACTTTTTCAAACTTTTTTGTTGAAATTTCACATAAATTAAAATTTTACAAAATTCAAAATAATTCTTCAACTCGTCATGCAGCAACTCTTTGCGCATCCAATGACACCAATATCATTACTTTACGATAAGTACTTTCTGAGAAGACGTCTCTAGAACAGTACTCACTTTTTCCCCCATTAGCTCCGTAATTATGGTGAAAATGGGATAACTTATAGAAACAACCCCTATTTATTTTCAAAAATACATATGTATGCCCATTGTCATAGATCCACATCCAATAGAAGGAACGTTACAGCCTCTTCATTGATTCAGTCGATTTCTGCGTAAACGTCCCCCTTAAACCCATCCTGTCACTGCTGCGGTGTTGATAAATTATACTACACAGGGAAAACTTAGCCATTCAAACTGAACATGCGCATGAACAATACTCAAATGAAGAAATAATAGTCATTCTTATAACAACATTGCCAGAACCAGAAATTAGGAAAAATATACCCAAGGAAGCGAAAAAAAAATCACCTTGGCCGTCGCTGAGGCCCGTATCTCTGGAGAACCGGAGATATCGACAGTCTCATAGACATGCTCATACACCTCCCTCACTGCTGTCAGGAAGTCACTCTGCAACACACGCTGCAGGGCAGCCAGCTTTGCTGTGGGGATCTCTCCAGCTGGCAAATAAGAAGCATGAGTAGGCACAGGCAGTTTCTGTCATTAAAATGTGGCTTTACCACATTTGCAACACCTGCAATTCATTGGTATATTACGAGTGTATCACTTCTTTTTTTGTTGTATAAATGGCAGCAACCAAATAAAATTTCATGCAAGCCAATGATAGAAAACTTCACACATGCAAATCTGTTTGCAAGTGCTACCTACAAGTGTTCTTACA
Source organism: Platorchestia sp. MABIK (assembly GCA_014220935.1). Taxonomy (NCBI): domain Eukaryota; kingdom Metazoa; phylum Arthropoda; class Malacostraca; order Amphipoda; family Talitridae; genus Platorchestia; species Platorchestia sp. MABIK. The sequence continues at coordinate 18,859 of JACJUY010006724.1, forward strand.
ATGATTTTGAACACATGTGAGTAAAATATAAACTCACCAGTGCTTCATTTAGAAATTAAAGCACATTGTAATAATCATACATAATTGCCAAGTTAGTACAGTTATTCAAATCATTACCTTCAATTTTTTGTAAGTCAACATTATTACAGCATGAGTGCAATTTTAAAAAATGTCAAAAATACATAACCAGAATAAACCTGAAATTTATGACCATAATGACTTACTTTGATTTGTTTGATTAAGTATGATTATCATTTTAATTGCTGTACTGGCATTTAAAAAGAATAGTTCAGCTTTTGCATAATAAAAAAAAATAGCATCCAACTAAACACTATAATTACAATTATCAAATTGCAAGTAACTAGCCATTTCAATCTTCTTTAAACACTAAAATAATTCATCATTCCAGTTTTTACCCAACATCTACATTTTATGCACAAGAGGAAAATAACAGGTTTATGGATCTTAAAACACAATTAATTTTTTAGCATAGATGGTAATCCGGTTGCTGAATGCATCTAGCTTTGAGAAAGAGTTGTTGTATAATTACTAATTAATTTCAAACTAAAAATGCCCAGCACACATTTCCACAACAGAATTGCTGAACACTATAAGATCAATAATCTGAAAGCTGATGAGATGTTCAAAAATGAAAATCCTGGAGTAAATTTTTATTTCATAACAAATTAAAATCCCAGTCTGAAATAAACGCATTGACACTCTAAAAACCAGTCACACCTCTATTGTTTTTGACAGTAATTAGTACTAATGAGGTTATTCAGTGTTGAAATTAGACTGAAAGAGAAATCCCTGGTTAATAATAAAGTTTCCCATTAAGACCAAAGGATATAACTGAATACTTGTTTGCTGAATAACTGAATACTAGGATATAACTGAATACTTGTATGATAAAAATTGAAGAAGAAAGTAAAAGGTGCTGAAAAACAGGACAGCAGTGAACCAAAAAACGGTGGTCTTTAATTTAACAAAAAACATTTTATTTCAAAAAAGAAGGCCTACCTAATTCTCAGCTTGGACCCTCACACATTTTCCTTCTGGGAGTGCTAATTCCCATACATACAATAGCTGTATCACCCTGATGGGGAAACAGGAGTTATAAAAATGTAGTACCGAAGTGCATCATTTCATTCTTTTGCTGCTGATTACCTTGGAGTAGTACCTGATCACAAGACATGACATATAAATAACATTTCAAACTTTAAGACAGGCTAGTATAGGAATAAATCAAACAGCATATCAGGTCCTTAATAACACAAAAACTACTTTTAGGATGCAATGTATTTAGAACAAAACTGAAAAGAATGGTAATATTCTTCAAACTTAACTAGGAAAATATACTAAATGAATGCTGTAAACTATTTTTTTCTTTAACTTTTCCTAACACCCAGTGTCTTTAAAAACTGAACTTCCAGTCAACACACACACACATTAATCTGGAAGCTCCAACACAGAATGCCATTTACACTTACAACATCTGGTCCAAAATAAACCTCCACACAAGACAAGCATTTAGGAATCAACTGGAGAAAAAATACTATTATATTTTTCTATAACACCAGAATAAGAACTCACTTTTTTGTAGTTTCTCTAACAGTTCTACAGCTCTTTTTACATCTGTTGAAAATAATACAAAAAAATATTAGAGACTTTAGACCTTCAGTAAATTATTAATTTTACTTGGAGACTAAATACACGCAAGGCATTATAATTACAACATGTTTCAATTATTGAAAACATCATACATATCAGCATTAGAAATCACAATTATTATTTGAAAAAAAAAGTGTTTTTGCAGCAACCTGAACATTAACATTGATCCTGACACCCACAACAACAAAAAAGTAAATGCTATAACAAGCAAATGATTTAAGAACCATTTCATTCTTTTTTTCCATAGTAACTGCAATATATGTAACACGTCTTCACTCAATAAACAGGTAATTGGAACTAATTTGAGTAGATAAGACTACAAAGGACTCTACAAGTTTAATTTTGCTTTTGACTTTTAATATGTGCACATTTTTTCAAGGCTGGTGACATGCTTTAGTTTGCAAACAGAAAAATTAACAATGAGCAGCAGAAAAAAATTAATGAGAGCTGTAATATCAAAACTTTGTCATTCAAACTGTAATGAGCTAAAGAAACATGATTAATATTAGCTTTAAATGATCTTTCATTTATAAATAATATCTCAACTGTAATGCATATGTTTAATTCATTAATAGAGTTACATGATAAAAATAATCAGCACATGATACTTGCCTTGTTGAAGAGTTAAGGGTTCTGCAACAGCAGCCATCTTGTAGTAAAGCTCACCACTTGATTATCTATTAGAAAGTGAATCTTTCTGAACTTTTTAATCTTAAGTTGAAAATAAATAGGGAAAAAGTTATAAAACAGGTTTTTATTATACTGAACGCATCAATATGATGGACACTAGAATGTCCTTATCACTACTAACAGTTATTGAAAGCTTTCTGAACTACAACTCTAATTAAGTTGTAAAAGACCAATGTTAGAGGAACAGACCAGAAAGTAAACAATTTAGAAACAATGTTTGGTTTTTGTTAACCACTGGATGTTAATGATTTTTCCAATTTCTGTTGCTTGTATAATGGTAATGAGATCGAAATAAACAACTTTTCTTCTATGCACTTTCCGTCGTAAATCAGTATTTAATGAGTTATAGCAGTATTATAATTTTCGTTTTTCATGGCTGAAATGAATGTTATGTTAGGTTGGGTAAGTTAGCTTAGATTATCTTACTTAAATGATTGTACTAACCTGGAAATGCAATTGCTTCATTATTCTTTTCTATAAAGTTACCAATTGCATGAAAATAACTCAATTACGCAAATGATAAGTACACATCAGGGAAACCATGACGTCACTCATGGCATTTGAGTTATTTGCAGTTTTATATTGCTATAATTTATTAAACATTCATTTGCAATAGAAAGTGCATAAAAAAAGTTGTTGATTTTGATCTAATTACCATTTAACAAGCAACTAAAATTGGAAAATCAATTTTTTGAGAAAATTCAGGCCATGAAAGATGAAAATTAACATACCGCTTTAACTCGTTAATTACTGATCAACGATGGAAAGTGCATAAAAGAAAAGTTGTTTATTTCAATATCATTACCACTATACAAGAAATAAATATTTGAAAAATTATTAATGTCCTGTCATTAACATTTATCCAATATTTGATAATATTTTTCTGCTTTTTAGCAATCTTATTTCTCATTTCTAAATTAATTACCTAAACTGGTTGAAGAGCAACATTCATTTCGGAGCAATTCAAAACAAAGAACAAATATACCAGCTCCTATTTATGATAATATGAATTTGATATAATTGCTGTAAATAGAGCTCAGGGAATTCCAGCAAAAAATGGAAACCAAACGCAAGACTCGCAGTACATACATTACTTACTCCCATGCAGTGATTAAAATAAATTCACACACATCACATTATTCAATCTTTAGTTTACTACACTTTGTGTTATGTAAGATTACGTAGACTATGAAATTTGAGCAAAGACTAAACCCGATAATATTTTTTGTCAATAGTATTCATTGATGAGGATATGAAATGTTTACACAAGCGTGCAGAAATCAATTTTAATTCAATTTTAGTCAGCTTCAAACAACGCTTGCAAGTTGCAGTATGTTGTTGTATCACTGCATTAGCTCCCCCCATACTAAAATTTTAATTATCTATTTTGGGTATTCAGCCTCCTCAGCCTCAGGACTTAGTTTACTGCTGTTCTCTGGTAAAATTATACATTAGAACTTGAAGATGACAATAATTATTTATTAGAGATGATTTAGAAAAAGTCAGTCAAAAGCTGAGCAAAAAATTTTCCTCTCAAAAAGAGGTCAATATTGAATTTAATGTTGTCAACAACTTTTATGATTTCATCACAAAATTTAGGTAATTGGAGACATTTTAATGAACGACATCATGCTCGCAAATGCTTAGTTTTTGAGATATAGCATAAATAAAGTTCAGGCAAGAATAGTATGAATGGCTGTTTTGACATGGCTCTTCCTGCGTTTCGAGGACACGGAACACGCAATATTTTTTGGCAGGAGATATCGGCCTTGGTATGGTCAAGTTATTTTAGGTTTGCTTAGGTTAATTTTTTCAACTAAATTTACTTTACCTAACCTAACCTCATCTATTGTTACATCAAAAATGTATTTTTGCTTATTTACATGTTTGTTTGTTCAATTTTATAAACAACATTCCTATAACCTCAAAGTTAAATATCTCAAAAACTAAGCATTTGCAAGCATAATGTCATTCCTGTAAAACATCTTCAATTGTACCATATTACCTATATGTGGCGATGAAATTATTGGAATCGTTGTTGTAGATAACATTTAATTCAATATTGACTAAAAAAAGAATAGAGTGAAATGTCTATTACATGTTGAAGAAATGCTTGGAAAATAGGTTGGCAAGCTGAGATCCAGAGTGTTGAACATTTCAGAAAGAAGTGCAGCATAATCCAGAAGATGTTGCGGTTTGGACTCAACAAGTGTCACTGAATTAGTGTTGATGGATGAATCATCTCACTACCAACTGGATAAATTCAGACCTGCAATTGCAGCTTAATTTTTGCCTAAGAGATTGCAATACATTGCTGGGCCTAACTCAGATTGGTTTAGGAACTGATTTGATGGAAAAGCATTCCACTGTGTTTGCCATTAGATACAGTGATTAAGTATGCAATAGCAAGTTTTTCCATTAAGTAGTATCCTGAAGTTTTGATGGGTTGTTTCAGAGCAGCTTAAGCTATCCTATCTGTCTCATTCCCATCAATTTTGATGTATGCAGGGACCCATTCAAAAATAAAGTTGTTCAGGTTGACAATTTTGTAAACAAGGAAGTGTAATTATCTATATGGGTTATTTGCTACAATGATTATACTGTTTAGGCCTATGAAGATAATGGAAGATTTTTTGGTCAATATTGAATTTAGGTCTTTCACAGAAATTAAAAATTCCGTTCCAAAGAATCACTAAAGGAACACATTTAAAAAACGTTTTACATGAATGGCATTCTGCTTGCATATGCGTTATTTTTGCTTATGCAATAATTATGTTCAGATAGGAATAACATTAAATGGTCGGTTGCTTGGTCGCAGCATTGTTGGGCGACGCTTACTTTCCTGGCAAGAAATGCACACTTCTTGGCATAGAAATAACAGCCTCGGCTTGGGTAAGTTAAGGTAAGCTATTTTAGGTTGGTTTATGTTATTTTAGGTTAGTTTGTTTACCTAACCAACCATAACCTACTCTAACCTTACCCATCGTTTTGTAAATACCTTATGTAAAGTTGAATAACTAAAAAATCACGCATCAGCGAGCAGAATCTCATTTGTGTAAGATGTTTTTAAATGTTTTCTTTAGTGATTCTTTGGAACAGAATTTTTTCTTTCATTGAAAGGCGTAAATTCAATATTGACCAATTTTTCAATACAACAAATAGCAGAAGGCTGCTTTGATTTATGCAGTTGTGTTACAACTTACAAAGACTGATACTTTTGTTAAAAGATAATTCTAGATAGTTGTCTTGAGTCCTTATACTGCAGCATCTGTTTTTCTACAAAAATAATTTCTAACACAGTAACTGAAGTTCTATTCAGCATGGGTTTTAACTCTGAAGAAGTTCCTCAAATAGCTGAAACAGCATTATTACTCTTAACTTGAAGATTTATAGATATAATGCAGAAAATTATTCATGGTTGTTGGAGGGAGGATTCTTGTGGAGAGGACAGTAATCAATTTTCCAATTTTTGGTACTTCAATATTAGTAATTAGATGAAAATAATAAATTTTTCTTCCATACACTTTTCGTTGTAAATGAGTATTTAACGAGTTATAGCTGTAGATTACCTACAGCCTTTCCATTCTTTGAAGCGTGGGAAAATTTGGTTTGAGGGAAAGACTCTTAATGGACCCTCCCTCCCAACGCCTGTAATGCGCTCTAATGATTGTTATGTTACGTCACTCTAGATTAGATTTATTCAGTAACGTTACATTACATCACCGCTTTAACTAGTTAAATACTCATTTGTCACAGAAAATGCATAGAAAAAAAAATAGTTTATTTTAATCTAATTACCTAGATTAAAGCTCCAAAAATTGGAAAATTGATTACTGTTCTCTCCTTCCCATTTACTGGAGGGAGACAACTATATATAGATGCTGACATTTTAATTGAAATTTGAGATGTGAAAATATTTACTTCTTGTAGTCTTTGATAAGATGATGCTATTAAAAGTAAAACACAATGTTGATAGATAAATGACAAGAGATAAGAGTAGTTTATAAGAAATTGTATAAAATGTTTTGCTAGAGGCATTTTAGCTTAATAAAATGTATTTTCAGGTTCTAATGGAACTAGCTGAATCTCTACAGCTAGAAGAGCTTTTGATAGCCGCCTTACTACACCAGCATTTATGTTTGTATTTGTGCATATGTCTACGATTTGTTTTTTGCATTTCCACAAATATTTTTCAGTTTAAGGAGGAAAGTTGCACTTGCATTTTTCCATTGCTAATTGGATAATTATTGTAGGGTCAATCATGTTCTTTAGAAGCTTTGTTAGTTGACTTCTGCTAACTAAACTTGCTTCTAATTTGACCGGACAGGGTGCAGTTAACTTTCTATATATGATTACGTTTTTCATTTGTTACTACGCGGTGTACAGTTCCAATTCTATTTCCTTTTTTCAACATGCACTCGTTAAAGTATCGTTTACCTAACCTCATTCATTTACCCCAAGGTATCTTACTTACTTTGGTTACTTTGGTCCAATTAAGCACATCACCAGTCACAGGTAAGAGTGCCAGATGTCACAGCAACTAGAACGTGGGGCATTTAGATTTGATATATCAACCCAGCATTGGCAATGAATTCAAGTACCAGCTCAGCACTGAATCTTTTGCCAAGCACACTCCCTGCTTCAAAGGTTGCTTTTTGGTCTCTGGCAAGATCTCTCATCGCTCTCCGCTGACGTTTAAACGCAGGGCAATCAATCAATATATGACAAATGCTCAAGTCACACCTACAGAGGCTGCATTTGGGTTTATTTCCTTGGTAAATAAGTGTTTATGTGTTATTTGAGTAGTAAGTAACCTAAGCCTGGTTAGAATCACCTGATCCTTCCTTGAGACCTCAGTGTTCACAGTAGGTTTTAATATAGGTTTTATTTTGTGAAACAGGGATTGTTCCCTATCCCATTCTTTTTGCCATTGTCCTCTACAGTGCAAGTTTATGTATACTCCCAGATCTGTGTATTGAATTAGATTAGAACTATTGGTGTTTAGATGACAAGCTGTTCTTGCCAACTGATCTGCCTTGTCATTTCCTATAATTCCTACGTGGCTTGGGATCCATTCAATGATTAGTTTTCTGGGAGGAAGGCATTGAAGCAAATATTTAATTTTGGCAACTAGATGGTGTTTAGATGGATGCAGTTGATTTATAGCCTGAATAGCGCTGAGTGAGTCTGTGTACAAAATAAAGTCTTCTATTTGGGTTTCTGCAAATTTCAATGCATAGTAAATAGCAGTACTGTTACTGTTTTGGAATAGCTGGTATGGGTAATAGTCTAAACATAATGATCAAACTGGATGGTTTGGAACACTAAGTACTCTCAATGCATATTGACACATTTGGATTTTCCTTGCATATTTAAGTGGTATTAAATTTGCTTCCGCTTCCACATTACTAACTTTTGTACACCTCAGTGCACCCAGCATCAAGCGAGCAGCAGCATACTAGACTCTGTCCAAGGACAACAGGTGGGTTGCACAGGCAGTGTCAAACAGAAAACTTCCATATTCTAGTTTTGGCAATATAATTGTATGGTAGATAATTCTAAGTATGTTATATTCTGCTGACCATTTCAGATTGGATAAAATGCGCAGAAGCCTCAGGTCTTTTTGGCACTTTTGTGTGACTTCTTTGATGTGCAAACCCCATCTTAGTTGTGAGTCTAGGGTGAGCCCCAAGAACTTGAACTTCTTTACAAATTCTATTTTCGTGTTATTGTAGTTTAGTTGGAAAGAAGGTTTTGTGTGTTTATGAGTAAACACCATGCACTTAGTTTTTTCAGCAGATATTTGAAAGCCCCAGCATTGCGACCAACTTAGAAGAATGTCCAGAGCCTCTTGCAAGACACTGAGAGCCTGAGCCAAGTTTGGATGAGTTATCCAGAACGCTCCATCTGCATAGAGGGATGTTTCTAGCACTGGAGGAAAGTCATGAAATATATCATTAATCATAACATTGAATAGAGTAGGGCTTATGACTGAACCTTGAGGAACACCAGTATTTAATGTGCATACTTTAAATAAGATGTTATTTATTCTCACCATGATGTTGCGATTTTTTATAAAGGATGCTATCATTTTAGGTAGATTTCCCTGAAGACCCATAAGTTCCAACTTTTTCAGCAGTCCATGATGCCACACCGTATCAAAAGCACGCTTTATATCAATAAATAAAACAATGCAATAGTCCTGAAGCATGAGGGCTTTACGAATTGAATTTTCTAGGCGAGACATTCTGTCTATAGTGGAGTGACTGGTTCTGAAGCCACTTTGGTTTTTATCAATTAAATCATTGCTCTCCAGATGAACAAGGAGTCTCCAATTAATGATTTTTTCAAATATTTTGCATAATGTGTTTGTGAGCGCAACTGGCCTATAGGACTTTGGGTCCGTAGGATCTTTGCCAGGTTTCAAGATTGGACAAATTACTGCTTCTTTCCAAGGCATGGGAATTTCTGAGTTCCAAACTATGTTGAATAGCTGTAAAACTGTTTTCTTTTGGCTTTCATCCATATTTTTTATGAAGTCTATTGGGATTGTATCAGGGCCTGGTGTTTCGATCTTGGAGCTTTTCAGTGCTCTTTCAAGTTCAGCATAGGTAATTGGTCGGTCATATTGATGATGAGGAGCAGGAGTGAAGTGTATAGGCAAATGTTCACTGGTATCCTTATGTTCAACAAATAAAGGATCCTGAGTCTCACCTGTGCTATAGGATTTATATTGTTCTACTAGTATGTCAGCCACCTCTTTAGGACATGTGACCACCTCATTACGTATTTTCAGTGTTAGTTGACTTCTTTTTTGTTTTCCATTTATTGTTCTGATTTTTCTCCACACCTCTGTTGAAGAGCTCTTATCATTTAGACTGGCTACATAACTTTTCCAACTTTCCATTTTTGCTTCGAGCACAGCCTTTCTAAAAATAGCTCAAGCCCATTTAAATGCAATCCATTTTTGTAGGTTTCCACGGTGATTTTTATTTTGATTGTACGCCCGACGATATTCCCTGTGACTTTCTTCACATTTTTCATTCCACCAACAATTCACTTTTTGTCCAGCTGGGCCCGTGTTACTCTTTTTTACACTGCCATCCGTTGCATTAATAATTGACTGTGTTACCTTTCTGCAAGCTTCATCACATGTTAGGTTGCTAAGAATGGGGAAGGTCATGTTTTCTCTGAACTTGGGCCAGTTGGCTGATTTAAGGAGCCATCTGGAAAATTTACTTGCAATATTTCTATGTTTGAGTCCGTGTACACTGGGAAGTGGTCTGACATCATGGTGTCCGGGTGAGTTTCCCATGTTAGGAGGGAGTGCAAATCTTCCGTCACTAGTGTCAAGTCAATATGAGTGTAGTTTCCATTTGATGATAAAAAAGTAGGGACAGTGTTGTTTAACACGATCAGATTATTGTCTGTAATCCAGTTTTCTATAATTCTGATTCTTCTATCTATAAAGTCTGAGCCCCATGAATGGCTGTGGGCATTTGAATCCATCACAATGATGTTGGATCCCCTATTCAAGTTGCTTATCTCTAGTAGATTATGACCTATTATGTCATTATCAAGCATTGGAGACAAATACATGTTGATAACATTGACAGGTTTTTTATTAATATACACTCTACATGCTACAACTTCTACAGGAGTGTTGATTTGAATGGGTATACAAGGTATAGTATTATGAACATAAGTCATTACTCCACCTCCTCTATTATCCCTATCTTTTCTGTAGGGTGAAACAGTTATTTAGTTTAGTTTGATTGTGATTTTGTAGGTGGGTTTCTTGTAGGCAGATAATTTTTGGTTCATATTGATCAATTAGCAGCTGTAGAAAGGGAAGTTTAGAGAAATATCCTCTCATATTCCATTGCAATATTGATATGTTCATTATGGGCTTACTAAAGAGGTGACATTTAGTTTAGTTAGCACTTCTGTAATAAGGTCTTCTGCATTCAGGATGTTATCAATTTCTGTTAGTAGTTCAATGCGCTCAGTGATTGAATTGGAAATTAGTATTTTGACAATTGTGGGGAGAAGTTTAAATATTATAGTTTTGAGAGATATTTCAATTTCCTTTTCTGAGATACTTTTATTGCTTTGCTGGTTTTGAGAGGCAGGGGGGTTCCTTTTATTCAACTGCAAATTTGCTGAGTCACAATTTGTAGCCATTAAGTTGTAAGTTTCTTCTGTGTTTGGTATGGTTGGTGTATTATGGTTTACAAGTTGACTTAATTCTATAGCTCTGTTTTCCTTTGATTTTTTTGTGTAGACTGCTGTAATTCTAGCTTTTTATGAGCATGCATCAGGTTGCTAGGATTCTGTGTTGCTATGCCACAGCT